>JAFIRS010003774.1:0-115039 GCA_018342105.1 Gonioctena quinquepunctata | reverse complement strand
GAATGACGGGGTATAAAATGAAATTTTTATTAACAAAGTTTTAATTTAAAAAAAATTGTAAAACTAACCTTTTTGGGAACACTGTCTTCGGCTAATATCCGGGTCTGAGTCAAAAAAAATACTGGCCGGGGGAATTCCATTCAAAAAAAAAAAGCAAACAACCCTGTAACTTTTGGCATTCTTTTTCGGGAATTTGGACAGTTATATAAGAAAACCACTTGGATTTGATCACATTAAACATTTTTTCGAAATCCCAGTAACTTTGATTTTCTGGAACACTCTTATTTTTACATATTGAGTTCAAATCAAACAAGTCCAAACCTATGTAAAATGTAATTTTGAAACATTGAAATTAAAATTGTTTTTTTTCCAATTCCCGTGGATAAATGATTTTATTGAAGTATATTAAATGATACAAAACAAAATTTTTTTCGAGAAATATTTTTAGTGTCATTTCTTTTATTCAATCATAATACATTTTGTTTGAAAATTAATTTTTTTCAAATGAAACCCCTAGGGGCCAATTTATAAAGGGAAAAATATATCATTTTTTTTTTGGGGCAGTAACAAATTACAATTCAAAATCTACAACTAGTCTAAAGTTTCGAAGTTGAATTTGTGGAAAACAAAATTGAACCTTTGCCAACAATTTGGGGAAGATATAATTTATAAGCAGATAAGGTTTTTTTTTAATTTTCCTGACGGGACATTGATTGGTTTTCCCAAACCTGGTCGACGGGGTTGGATCAAAATCGACATAAGCAAAAACATTTCTGCCCCCCAAATTTACGATCATCTCCATTGTTGGTTTTTTTCGGAATCTCAAACCATTTTGGGTCTTGTGGGTTTTTCTGTGGTAAAGTTCAGCGTATAACAACGCGAAAATGTTTCAGACATTCCCATAAATTAAAAAAATTTTATCAACCGTTCACTTTTTGTGAACCTATAATTTTATTTTAAATGTCCACTAAACTAATTCCTGAAATTAACTATGTTACATCCCACATTTATTTGGGAATACTTCATTATTCCCCCCCGGGCTAAACGACGTTCAGGGGTAGTTGTTATCCAAAGTTTAAACCCCTTTGGTAACGCCACTGGTAAACCGTTATTCCGATAATTAGCCTAAGACGCTAAGGGCGCTTTTTTGAGATATTTCCATACCCGATTTAATCCTTTTTTGAAAAGTTGCTCGAAAACTACAATTTTGTTGGGATTACAGCAAGTTATAAAGAATTTTTTGACCAGACGAAGAGGAGTATCCATTACCTTTTCTAACACCCGGGAAAACAGGTTGTTTTATTGGGGAAATATATACCGTTGCGAACTCTAACAAAAAAGGCACCGGGAATCAAAGAAAATTATATTCATAAATGATATTTACATAAGATAAGACAAGAACAAAAATACTTATATCCTTAGAAAAGACACTTTTTTGGTAACTCAAGAATTTATAAAAAAAAAAAAACTGTTACTAATGGAGATAAAAAAAATAAAATGACTTAGGGAAATGCACTCTCTTTCAAACACCCTTTTAATTCGTACAATCCATTCCCATCTGACTGAGTCACCTTTTAAAAATTTCAACTAAAATTATTTGATATGACATAGATAACCAACGAATAAGAACACCAAAAAAACATTTAATATAGGTAACAACTTGTCCACTTTTTTCTTGGATTTCTCAATACTAGGGATTGTGCATTTAAAGGCAATTGTCCCTTTTTTTAGAAAATTCCCCCTCGACAATGTTTCTTTTAAGGGAGATATTTTGTATGCATAACATGTATATTAAGAAAAACGGATAATATGAATAGGAACAAAAACATTAATTTCCAATAATAGGAATTCATTACCTAGGTCGAATTGTCCAGTTGCTCCCGCTGGGTTGCACTCCGAGGAATTTCACGATTAACCGGCTTTATTATCTCAAACGTTTGGGAAAATGGTTCGTTCCCGGGATCAGGTTACATGGATGAATTATTTGCTTAGTTTTATGGGAAGATTCAGCAAAGACACGCCATTTGATCAATTATGCAAACACGGAAAGATTTTTAACGGGTACTTTCGTAGTTATAGCAATGGAATTGAACTATTATTAGAGTGATTTTGAATTGTTGAAATTTTATGCGGTGAAAATTGTTTTTTAAGGGACTTCAGTTAAAAGACGGTCATATTAGAATTTCGTTAATTGATATGGTGTTTATCCGTGGCGAAATTTTATTTCTCGTGACATTTTCACATTAATATGATTGCATACTAATTTTCTTTATTGTTTGATAGACGTGATTATACCACGGATTACTGTTCGACTAACTGACTCCTTTGTTATGCCCCCGTTGGTTTTATAATTCTCCGATCGGAAGTTGGGCGACTTAGTGGTTTTATGAGTTTTAATGGGGGACTTTTTAAACATGATAAGGCTCCTGCTTTGTTTAACCCTGTTTCCCTCGCGTATCTTTTGAAAGATAATATTTTACCGCCTGACAGGTAGCGGTCATTAGTCTGGGAAAAATGACCAACAAGGATGTTTATACATTTATCGGTAGCGATGACTCTGTTTTTTAAAGTTTTTTGGATACGGTTCTTAATGAGGTGGGCTGGTGACTGTCGTTTTATCGGGATTTTAATGGGTTTGTTTGTGTTCTACGAGAGCTGGGAATTATGGATGCGTTTCGGTAAATAAAATTTGTTTGGGTCTTATCTCGCGACGTTGAATATGGATGATATCTTGTGGCAAGTTTGAATTTCTTTGAAAAAGGGATTGATGCAAACAAATCGTCATCCCCCTCCTGTAAAAAAGGTCTCTACTCGGGAATAATAGCCCTTTGTTCATTATTGAATGAAAATTTTTGGGTTTCCCTGTTGCTCTAGAAGGAAATCATCTTTTGTTGTTACCTATAGAAATTAGTCTGTGTTTAGTATGGTATCATCATCCCAAAAGGTTTATTATAAAATAAAATAAGATAAGTACAAAAAAAATGCTGTACATTTACAACACAAATTGGCATGTATGAAGTTTTCCAGAAAAAGAAATACTGTCTGTTCATTGTATAAGAGTTCATAAAACTAAAAATAATAGTAAATGCGACAAGTACACACAAAAAACTTTACAACTGGCAATGCATCAAACTTGAAAGAAAGTTCTGTCCTCGTCACCATTTACGAGTTCCGGGGATCCCGAGGACTGGTATCGTCACTCGGTCGGGGAGTGACATGGCGATGTTGAACGCCTGAGTGATTATGCTCGAACTGGCCGCTAGGCATCACGCGGGTTGTCATCAGAATCATCGTCCGGGGAGGTGTAGTCGGCTACAGTTCCTTTGAGACATAGCTGGCGACTCGGTTGGGGTTAGTGGAGTCCCGCTCTAGTCTTCCGGGGTGGTGCGTGTCGGTTTCGATCGTCGGTGCAAACCTGACAATTGCATACGGCTTCCGTGGATGTGGTTTTCAGGTTTGTCGTCGGACCAGGGTGTCGGTGTGGGTCTGCAGTACCGTACCTCGGTGGTGCAGTGTAAACAATCACACTGGGTACAGTTTCTGGTGTCCAGTAGTCTCATGTATTCCGCATGATGGCGGATTGAGCGCAGAATTGAATATGAGATGTAAGTGCGCACGTGCTCTGATGGCGGCTTCTGCATCCACGTATTTACGTCGTAGAGCAGATTGTTTATGGATGCTCTTCAGGATGCTTCTGCTTCGTGTCGAAACTGGAGATTTCTTTGATGGAGTCTAGCAGCATCTCCATGAGGTAGCTGGTGTTGGTAACTTGTTGATCACGACTGGGTTTATAAACAAAAGCTTTGCTGGCTGACTAACGGGGTGTCTCGTAAAAAATTCGAGCACAATAATGCAATCTAGTCCCGTCGTATTTATATAGAATCGATATCTCTTTATTTTAATGTTCACTAGGTTAATTGGTATGGGGTCAGCTTTAACGTCCTTTCGGAGTTATCTTATTTTAGGAATGAGGCACTTTATTTTAATATTCATTGGAAAAGGGGTCCCTTTTCTTAGCTTCACTATCACGAACTGGGAAAGATTATTTTTATTTGTGACTGGACGTGAAGATCAGCATTATTTATCGTAATTTTAGTCAAGGTCGCGTAGAGGTAATAAATGTCCTTATTTATTTTGCTTATATATTTTCATTTCTTTAACCAGATAGGCCTTTGAATGATGGGATTTTATCGTCGATAAATTGGTTCTTTCTGGCTGATGGGTGGTATCTCAATGTCAGTTTGGGTAGGTTGGAGATTCAATAACCGTGAGATTGTTATCCGTCGACATTTCTGGGAACTTGTCGGGGTAATTTATGGTTGATTACAAGTAAGTCAACGTATCCTAGAACGCTGCGATTACAGGGTAGGTACATCCATTGATTCTGTGTATGGCTATCATGTTTATGGCTGTTTCCATACAGAATTTTATTATCCTTATGCAAAAATATATCCTAAGAAACTGCTGGTTACGTCCCCAAAATGAAAGTGAACACCCATATAGTTTTCATAGTGCTGTTGGCTAGTTTTCTATCTCCTCGGGGTTGAACAGGTTTAACGTAGAGAAACCTGATCTGATACGGGCTTATTGGCCATTTTGTTATCAGAATATTATTTACTGCTTGTCTTTCGGACGAAAAGTATTATTTCTTGGCTTGTCTCATTTCTTCGGTTGTGTATATCCCACCATCACCAATAGGTTGTATCCTGGCTAGTTGAAATTTGTTGTTCTTCACTTAGGGATAATTCTACAGGGATTTCCGGCTATGGGATAAGGGTCGTACTAACCAAGTACCTTCTATATAATATTTGGCGGGAAAATGATTGAAGAACATTCGATCTGTTGTCCTATTCTGTATAGTTCGTGTTAATGGCGCCATAAAATATGTTTTGTTTAAATATGTCACAGGTAACCTTTTGATAACAGTTTTTCTCTCCTGATTTGAACTATAACCGGTGTGCATTTCAACAAATATAATACTCTCCATTTATCTTTGCAATATACCCTGGGTCTTGGGATAGTAACTGTGATATGAGGTTCGAGATTGTTGTGCCATCAATAATCTATTCTTGAGAATTTCTCTTTTAGTATACACCTTCTGTGAATAGTATCGGCGAGCATCGTGTTCATATCCTCTTAAACGATTGCTCTATATATAAAAAAATTTGAATTTACATAGGTTATTATATCGGCAGTTGGCTCTGGAGGTAATAGGAAGTTTACTTGAGATGGGGTCATATTGTTTGGTAGTTCGATGATTAATATTCGGGGATGTTCTGTCAACCACATTTCAAAATCACAAATTCTCTTCTTTTAATTAACTGCACGGCAAATAGTTTCTGTCCTGTCTTCAAACCATGTATTGGTTTATGTCCGTCTGACTTAGTTTCTCTATTATTTTCGTTGCTTTTCCTTCGTAGAGTTTTTCGTACCTTCTACATTCATGAGGTTTTATAGGGTCCCAGGCTATTTCTCCTTGGAACGCATCCATACAATATCCTGTACTAAATTGCAAGAGAGTTGGTTCTCCAAACCAATTGTATTGGTATCCAAGTGTGCGATGGCGGAATAATCTTTCAAGATGATCTTGCGGTTGCAGTACTAACATCTTTATATACCTTACCTTGGAAGGTATAAGTGGCACCTTGGCATTCACCATTTCTCTAATTCTCCGGCTATCACGATTCTCGCGGTTTGTGTGGTGTTGCTGTAATTTAATTATATCTCTAGAAAACCTCTGTATTCCAAATACTGATGTATCTTTAAGCATTCTGATTTTCCTACGGTTTGCATAAATGTAATTAGGCTATCCGGGATAATCGCTGAGTGTGAGAACATGCCACAATGAACCATCAGTTGGGTAATTTCTACTAAACAGGACTTAACATGAATGGTTTCAAATTTCTGTTTCTCAACCGCGTATACACGAAGATCCTGTACTGGTGTATGCATTGGATAATTCTGGGACATTTTTGTACATCTCTTAACGATATTGCAGTAATATTATGGCTTGGATTTCGACAGTCGTAGGCTATTAATCCAACTGTACCGGGAATTTCATAATTAAAATAACAGTCCCGTATCAAAATTATTTTTAACTGCGACTTTGACCTGTTTATTCTTATCGTTTCATTTTCGGTCGATACGAATCGGCTGAACCCATCTGGTCTAATTCCATCGTTGAGCCCATTTCCTACACTTGTTCCTTAATTTAGAGTGTTTGACCTGCGTATATTGCCCTTTGAAAGATTACCTCATATCTTGTTTCAAAACAGATGTCTCGAGATTGGTGAAAAAGGGACTAGGAGTTTCGGAGGGTGTGACCGCGCTGCAGGTAGAATGGTTCAATGTTTATAATCACAGCTATTAACTTCACTTATCGTTCAGCTGACGGGTTAGGTTAGCGGTATAGTCTCGTGTTTTCTCCGCACTGGTTCACTGGGTATGGTTGTCTCTATTAACGTCCCAGGATAATAGACCAATTTGAAACATGTTTGGCAAAGGAAAGCAAAAATTAAAAATTTTTTTTTTTTTTTTTTTAATTTAGGTCACGGTTAGACTGTATCCATACACATACATACTCCTAGAGTTTTCAATTAATTAAAACTATATATACATACATATCTTGTTGCATTCCCAGTGCATTTCAATTTACATGAAGTATTGTTTTACTGATGTTTACCGTTTTTTGTCAAAATCCAAGGTTCCTCAGGTACCTGTCCCGGACCTTGTTTGGTAAACCATGAGTTACTCAGGACGCTTTCCGATCTTCGTCCGATGTTCACTGGGTTGACTTTCGAAACTGTCCACATTTTCTAGGGTAGTCTGTCTTGTCTAGGCATTAGGCTATTTCTGAAACGGGTTCAGTTCCTACACTATTTTCGTTTCCTACGAGTGTTTCTGTGGATGCTATTTAAATTTCGATATTTTTCCAACTCTTCGGGAGTGATGCAATAATTCATGTCCAACATTTCGGGTTCTTGGTTGTATACACTGGGGCTGTTTTCCACTTCCTTAGGGATTTCTTCTTTGACGGATTTTCTACAGTCTTCGAGGATTTCTATATTCTTATAAACTTTCAGTCGATTTGCGTGTACAACTTGGCTTTTGGTTTTTCCTACCTGTTGTATTTCAAAATTGACAGGTGATAATTTTCAAAATTCTCCACGGTCCGGTATATCGTGGTAACAATTTTCGCGCTAGTTTTGACCTGCTCTGACATTGGGAGGCGTCTTTAAATATGCTAACGATCCTATGGGAAACTCTTTAATTTAGCCTTTTATTGAAATTTCGGTGTGATTTTTCCGCGCAGTTTCTACGGATTTTCGGGCTTTTGATGGGCAACTTGCAATCTGGACCATTTCTGAGGCGTAGTTTTCTAGGTATCATACCTTATACGGGGTGCTCTTAATGTTAGGTGATGTGGTAATAGCATGTCTCTGCCAAACATTAAGAAAAAAGGGCTTCCTGTGGGATGAATGAATCTGATTTCTTATAGCCACCAGAGCATACGGTAACTGTTCGTCCCAATCGGATTGTTGTTCAGTCACTAGGTGTGATAATGTATTTTTCAAATGTCCATGGAATCGTTCTACGATGCCGTTCGTGGCGGGATGATATGCTGTAGTATTCAGTTTCTTGATTTTTAGTCGTTGGCAAATTTCCAGAAATAGAGCAGATAAAAATTGAGATCCTCTGTCACTCAATAATTATCTTGGTGCTCCATAACGTAAGATGATATGTTCTACAAATACTTTCTGCTACCTGTCTCGACAGTAATATTAGGTATTGGAATGGCTTCGGCATAACGAGTCAGGTGATCAATTGCTGTAAATATATACTTGTTTCCATTTCTGGTGGTGTTTAGTGGTCCGACTATATCGATGGCTACAATTTCGAATACTGCTTCCGAATAGGCATTCTCTGCATTTCCGTTGGTTTTGGTTCGTAGTTTTATGAATGTTGCAAGAATGACATTTCTGTATGTATTCATTGATATCTTTCTTCATGCTAGGCCAGTAAAATTCTCATTGATAGTGGTTAGAGTTTTCTTTTGTCCTCCATGACCAGAAAATATGTTATCATGGTACAAACTTATAATTTGTTTTCTCATGACCTTGGGAGCATAGATTTTGTCCCGACGCTCGTCTACTCGTCGTTTCACGTATAAAATTTCTTCGTGAATATAAAAATTGTCATCTTCGTCAGTCAATGTAGGTACTCAATGCAGAAATTTGGGGTCTGTCTTCTGCATCAGGCGGATGTCGTCCAAGTGCCATAACGTTTCAACTACAGGTTCTATGTTTTCACTGGATTTACTAAGCACACGTACTTGGCAGTCTTCTGTTATTCTTTGAGTCATTTCCACTATGTTCGTCTGTTTTTATCCTGGATAAGGTATCGGCATTTATATTATCTCGTCCTGGTCTGTATTTAATAGTAAATGAGAATTCCAGGAGTGCCATGGCCCATTTGGCTAGCCTGCTACTCGGATCTTTGATAGACAATAAATAAGTCAATGGCCGATGATCGGTAATGATGGTAAAAGCGTACCAGTCAGATAGCACCTGTATTTCTTTACAGCCCAAATCACTGCGAGACATTCTCTTTCTATCGTAGAGTACCTAGTTTCAGCGGCATTCAAAGTTCTGCTCGAGTAACAAATGGGATGTTCGAATCCAGAATATTCTTGACTCAAAATTCCACTTATGGCGGTCGCTGGCATCTGTGGTGACCACAAAAGGTCGAGAAAAATCGGGGTATTTTAAGATTGGAGGGAAATTAAAGCTTCTTTTAGTGTATCGAAAGATTTTGTTGTTCTTGTCCCCACTGGAATTTTACCTCTTTTTGGTGAGTGCTGTAAGCGGTTGGGATATACTCGAGAAGTTTGGTACAAACTTTCGGTAAAATCCGCATAATCCCAAAATGCTCGGATGTCTTTCACTCTTCTTGGTGGTGGGTAGTCCTTGATAATTTTAGTTTTTCGGGATCTGTTTGCAACCTTCTCGGAGATAATATGTCCAAGGTATTTTTGTTTTTTGCATAAAATTACACTTAGTTGCCTTGAATTTCAAATTACTGCTCCTCATTTGTTCGAAAACATTGCGTAATCTGTCTAAATGTTCTGAGATGTTGGTCCACTAAAAACGATGATATCGTCCAAGTATACTAAGCACTCTACCTATATATTTCATAAAATGTTCTCCATCTGCCGGCACCAAGTGCTAGGGAGTTCTTCATCCCCATAGGCATACGGAGAAATTCGTAGTGTCCATTTGGTGGGAGAAGGCACTCTTCTCTCTGTCTCTTTCATCCAATTCAATTTGAAAATATCCACTAGCTAGATCCATCACACTGTATAAGCTAGTACCTTGCAACTTTTCTATCGTATCCTGTATATGTGGTAATGGGAAAAAATCTGTCTTCGTGATGGCATTCAATTCCCTGTAATCAATGCATAGTCTGAACTGGGGATCTTCTCCAGGGTGCAATTTTTTTTCAACCAGGATCGCTGGAAAACTCCAAGGGCTACAGGATTCTTTTATTATTTCGTTATCCAACAATTCCTTAATTTCTTGGTGCATTATCTTCTGCCGCTGGTATGGAATTCGATAAGGTCGTTTCGAAATAGGCGGAACATCCTCAGTGTGTATCCTGTGCTTTACTAGATGGGTACATTAATTTTTGACTAGGGCCTTAAATACATCAATGTACTCCTTGATGAGGGTGGCCAATTTAATTTGAGCTTCTTCCGTGGGATTCTCGAGATGTAATTGTTGTAAAATTTTCTGTTCATCTTGTAGGTTTATGCTACGGATCATGAGTCCATTCGTCGTAGTTTCCACTTTATTTTCTGTATCTGCCTCGAAACCATGAGCTATAATATGTTTCCGGGGTATGATCAGTTCCTGTTCCAAAATGTTTATCAGTCTGATGGGTATTTCGGTTTTTTTTTTTTTTTTAATTTTTTTTTTATTTTTTTCCTTTCGTTTTCTTTTGTCATTGCTCTCGGGGGTAAAATCATATCTTTTTGCAAGTACAATCCTGTCCCATAGATTTCTTCAATCACTTTTTCACCTCCCTGTATAACTATTTCTTGTTTACTTCTGGAAGATTCGGCGTCCCGAGTTTCTATCCTTCCGATAAGTCTTTCATTCTCTGTTTGACTGGCTTTATTTTCATAAACTTTTCTATACCTTGTTTTCATCCTTTCCTGGCTCGTATTTGCCTCCTCGTATCGGCTGTCTGTCTGTTTAGTGCATATATTCTCATACCCAGACTTTTCTTCCTGCTCACTGTTGAGTTTTCGGGATAATTTAGATTTTCCTTTCCACTTCACTGTTTCTTTAGGAGAGAAATTGTCGCCCTTAGACGGACATATTTCTGCTTTTCGGTTGTCCTGTGCGAACGGCGGGATGTCTTCCACGATTTTCGTTTTCAGAGTGTGGAGTTTTTCCATGTCTCTGGCAGTAAAAGAGTCATCCTTGGACGAACGGACGGCGGGTTCCACGATTTTTAAAGAGTTTGTTTTTTCCTAATATACAGGGTGTCTCGGCTGTCCCAATATTCCCGATGGATGGCGATGTTTTCTCATCCCTTCGTGGTGTGATTTTCTTTGTTCTATTGCTCGTCGTTCTGTCAGTGAACAAGGTCTCCATTAAATCCTTATTCCTGTTCTGCTTCTGTAAACGCTTATCTCTATTTTTCCTTTTCCTTTTCGACTTTTTTGGTTTTTCAGTGGACGTGGCTTTCTCTTGATACCGTGTCTCCTTTAAATCACGTTCTTCTGCCTGTCCTGGATTTTCTACTCGATTGCTGTTTGAGTCGGCCGACCTCATTTCTGGATGTGAAAATTTAGTTCCAAATACTTCGCAGTCTGATGCGGGCGGCGCCTCCCTTTATCTGACCGAGTTTTTCTTTAGACATCGTTTTCGTCCAGCTATCTATCGTAGTAGTAAATTCTTTCAACTGTTGCTCTAAAATTTCTAGTCGTTTTTCCCATCGGTTTTCCTTCTCATTTTCCGTATGATAAATGCGTTTTGGCTCGTGGTGGAGTTCAATTATTTCTTCCATCAAATACATTTTGTTTGCTCTCCAATCTAGCTTTACTTGATACTTTGCAAAAAGTCTAGACCTAAAATTATTTCTGTGCTCAAATGTTTCTTGATTAATATAAATTCGTGCTCGATTTGGGTTCTTTCATTCAGTTTTATTGGCAAAACTACGGTACCTATATATGGAATTCTATTTCCCTGTACGTCTTTTTAAATTGAATTATTCTTCGTAATTAACTTTCATACCGTGCGTAATGCTAACGTGGCCCAACGATACTTCGGCACCCGTGTCTACCAGGGTAGTGCGAAAAATTCCATCAATTTCTAGGACTATGACGTTTCGCTGGGCTTCTCCCGTGGTATAGGTTAGTATCGTGTGTGTTGGCCTCCTATTTACCGTGTTGCGTTTTAATGGCGGTTGTCTGCGGTTCCCAACGGAGGAGAATTGCGAACCGGGTGGCCATTTAAATTTCTTCTGTTCATATTTCTTTGTCCATTCCTGTTTTTACAGTTGTATGACATATGACCTGGCTGATTACAATTGAAACAAGTTCTGTTTTTTAACCTACAGTCCCTAATTTCATGTCCTCTTCTACGACAATACTGGCAGGTCTTTATCGCTGCTGGTGGTCCATTTGCTGTGACATTTCTAAAACTTCTCTCTCCTGGCCTAGTTAGGTTTTCTATGAGCTCTTCTTTATCGGCTAGTTCGATAGCTTCGGTCAGTGTATCAGGACTAGCGGATAGTATGCGTTTCCTGATGGGGTCCAATAATCCCATAGCAAACTGCGTGATTACATCTTGCTCGTGGCGTTGCAATAGTATCCGATCTACGTCAGCTGTTCCGGTTAAGACTAAAATTTTCGCAGCACAAACTTTCAGACGTGCCAAAAATTGGCGGCAAGTTTCAGATCTACGTTGTCGGCATTCTAATAATTCCCTTTTGTCCTGCCCTGGTATTTTAGCTATACCAAACTGTTCCTGTAAACCTCTTTTCAATTCGTTCCATACTGCTGTATTTCTCAATTGATTGTCGGCGTCAATGAGTTGTTTCGCAATGCCTCTTAGTTTCAATCGAACGATAGACACTATTTGCAATTCTGTCCATCCAGCTAGAGCGGCTGTATCTTCAATTATCCTAATAAAATCTTTGATACTCGTCTGCCCGTTATAATAGGGTATATTATCTAATGTGATTGCTATTGTTGGCTCTGGATTTGGCAGAACCTGCACTACAGGAGTTGTTGTTGACGAAGGTCCCCCTGGAGGAGTCATATTGAGAACTTCCTCCTTTTGGATGAATTATTTCCTAAATAAAATCTTTCTTATACTTTTCTGATATTGAGTTCTGCGAATTGTTCGGTATGAACGTTTTATTTGTATATATGCGTTAATGTACTTCCTCAACAATTACTCGCACACCTGACATCAGTGTTACATCCCACCTATTATTTAGGAATACTCATTATCTCCACCCCGGCTAAACGACGTTCAGGCCGGTGTTTCGTTATCCAAAGGTTAACCCTCTGGTAACGCCACTGGTTTGGAGCAACTCGTTATTCCGTATAATTAGCCTAAGACGCTAAGGACGCTTCGAGTATATAAAACCTATACTCGATTAGTCCTTTGTTGAAAAGTTGCTCGAAAGACTACAATTTTGTTGGGTATTAGCAGCAAGTTATAAAAGAATTTATTTGCACTGAAGTTAACGGACACGAGCGGCTGTATCCATTACCTTCTTTCTAACACCCAGGGAACACAGGTTGTTTATTGGGAAGTATATACCGTTCGCCTGAACTCTATATCAAAAAAAAAAGGCACCGGGAATCAAAGAAAAATTATATTCATAAATGATATTAAAAAAAAACAAAAAAAAAAAACTTGTTATCCTTAGAATGACACTTTTGTGGTAACTCTCAAGAATTTAAAAAAAAAACAAAATCTGTTACTAATGGAGATAAAAAAAAATAAAATAAAAATGACTAAAGAACTGCACTCTCTACAAACACTTTCCTTTCACTCCTGTACAATCCATTCCTATCTTTATAGACTGAGTCACCTTTTTTAACAAATTTCAATTGCTAAAATTATTTGATATGACATAGATAACCCAACGAATAAGAACACCATAAAAACATTTAATATAGGTAACAACTTGTCCACTTTTTCTTGTGATTTCTCAATACTAGGGATTGTGCACTTAAAGGCAATTGTCCCTGTTTAGTACCTCTCGACAATGTTTCTTTTTATGGGAGATATATGTATGCATAACATGTATATTAAGAAAACGGATAATATGAATAGGAAACCAAAACATTAATTTCAATAATAGGAATTCATTACCTAGGTCGAATTGTCCAGTTGCTCTCGTTGGGTTGCACTCGAGGAATTTCACGATTAACCGGCTTTATTATCTCAAACGCTTGACATGGTTCGTTACCGGATCAGGTTACATGGATGAATTATTTGCTTAGTTTTATGGGCATTCAGCAAAGACACGTCATTTGATCGAGAGTATGCACAACACTGGAAAAGTATTTTTTAACGGTAGTACTTTCGTAGTTATAACACATGAATTGAACTATTATTAGAGTGATTTTGAATTGTTCGTATTTATGCGGTGAAATATTGTTTTTACACTGACTCTAGTTAAAAGACGGTCATATTAGAATTTCGTTAATTGATATGGTGTTTATCCGTGGCGAAATTTTATTTCTCGTGACATTTTTCACTAATATGATTGCATACTAATTTTCTTTACGTTTGATAGACGTGATTATACCACGGACTACTGTTCGGACTTAACTGACTGCTTTGTTATGCCCCCGTTGGTATTTATAATATTCTTCCGATCGGAAGTTGGGGCGGGACTTAGTGTGTTTTATGAGTTTTTTTAATGAGGGGACATTTGTAAACATGATAAGGCTCCTGTTTTGTTTAACTCGTTTTTGTGCGTATCTTTTTTTATAATTGGATAATATTTTACTGCCTGACAGGTAGCGGTCGGCTAGTCTGGGAAATAATGACCAACAAGGATGTTTATACATTTATCGGTAGCGATGACTTGTGATTTATGAGTCGGATACGGTTCTTAATGAGGTGGGCTGGTGTGACTGTCGCTTATCGGGATTTTTTAATGGGTTTGTTTGTGTTCGTACGAGAGCTAGAATTATGGATGCGTTTTCGGTAATGAAATAAAACTGATTGTCTTATCTCTCAGTGACGTTGAATAGTGGATGATATCTTGTGGCAAGTTTGAATTCTCTTTTGTAAAAGGATTGATCATAACAACTAATTTTCGAGAGTTGAGATGAAAGATGACAGCGAAATACAATTAGTTGACAAGATTCAGAAATGTTGTTTTCCACAGCTCACTAAGTTGAACAATTATTCGAACTGCAAGGAAACTCATGAACTAGTTGTAGATTTTTGAATGTATACAATTTGTTACTGCACCGAAATACAAAATGATATGTAATTTTTTTCCTTAATGAATGTTCTAGAGAGGTAGGTAACCCATAAGGGTTTCATTTAAAAAAAAAAAATTTATCAAAATGTGATGTGACTGAATTAATTCATCAATAAATGACACAAAAAATAATTTTTCAGGAAAAAATATGTTTTTCTGTTATGTGCGACTCATTGTGAATAGCCTTGACCAAATCTCATTTATCCACGAGGTAAAATAAAAAAAACTTTTTAATTTCAATTGTTTCAAAAAAATGACATTTGACATAGGGTTTGGACTTGTTTTGACCGGTTGAACTTGAATATGTAAAATATACAGGGTGTTCCATTTGAAAAAACAAAGTTACTGGCATTTCCAGAAAAACCGGAAGTCCGCCATATTGGATTGTAATGTGATCAAATTCGAAATGGTTGCTTATATAACTGTACCAAATTCCAGAAAAATCCGTTCAGGAATGCAGAAGTTACAGGAGTGGCCCGATATCCTGTGTCACCCGGTACATATATATATATATATATATATATATATATATATATATATATATATGCGTTATGTATTTTAAAGCATATTTAAAGCGATAATAGTTTCTCGTGTCCTCGCCTATTGGTGCAGGTTGGATTTGTTGAGTTTTCAGTCTTATAAATGCATGAGGAATAAGATTAATCTCAATTAAAATAACGTGAACTGCTTGTGTTGTTTCTCAATTTTATATTTTGTTTTCAGGTGTTGCACTGAAACAGCTGACATCATTCTTCACGCAGTTGAAGGAAAATGACGACGATGATGTTTCTGGATCGGGGTCGGATGAATAGCGAATGCAGTTGGTGCCAGTGATATTGGCGTCTACATAGACCTAATAAATTTTTATAAAAACTTCGATAAGTGGTTATTAAATTGAGACTAATCGAAAATTAGTTGAAAAAATTTATACAATTGTTTATATTATATATATTATACATATTTAATTATATACAATAAAACTGTTGTGGATTCAACGAGAAAAATAGTGAGTGCGGGACTACTACAAGTGTTACACGTACGGGAATGAGTAATATCAAGTGCCCCCTCCAAATACCGAGGACAAAAAAAAATTTATACATTTATTTTGTAATCAGACTCTTCAAACGTTCAAGAGATATTATTAACATACCCAATTGAATGAAATGAACAGTAACTGGGCTCAGCCGGTTGCGGAACATTTTTATACATAAATATTATAATTGTCTTTATTTATATATTATATATTTTATATTATTTAATACCTTTTTATTGTTTATAGTGACGTTGTTATTTTAATACCGAGCCATCAGGTTGCTTGATTCTGTAATCTGCTGAGCCCTCGGTGGAAATGGAAATATTTCTTTTTGGAAACGACACGGCCGCATGTGCGTGTACCGTTGAGAACGGTGGTGCATTGCAGCAGCGACGTGCTGTTTTTGTTATAAATCGATTTGTTATCGTCTATCATGATTTTTCTTACTGTTAAGTTATATACATAGGTATAATTGTTCTGTATAATAAATATGCAGCTGCACACTTCAGTTTTGGATGCGTACGTATATATATATATTTTTTTGTTTTTCTCTTCATTTGGAAACGATCTGAAACTGCTCTGAGCGACTGTTGCTAGTCAGAAAGTTGATTGGATACTTTGAAATATTGTATATATTTTTTCAAAACATATACAGTATTTTTCTGACTGATGTGATTTGTAATTTTCCAAATTTAATTTTTTTAATTTTTTTGGATTTTCATGAAAGATTTGATTTCTTATTTGAGTAAAAAAACTGACTGATGATGATTTGTACATAGATTTCCTCCAAAATAAATGCGTTTGAACCGAAAAATCATGTATTCATTTTCCATGAACAAATGTTTATAATAGATTAACAAAAAAACTTGGCAAATATGCAACAAAAATGAAAATTACATAAATGAAATCAAATGAGCAGTGAAATCAGAATACCAATTAATTGTAGTTGCATTTGTAGTGGAAATACAAATTGATTTTAAATTGTAGTTTTCCATAATGAAGTGTTTCACAAATAAATACACTACACCACTGCATGTTTTGTCACACGACTGACAAAAGTTTCCAGAAGGTGCTGAAAGAACAATCTAGAATAGTCAAATGGATCTGGAGAAGTGACCATCACGAATTCTCTAGACCTTATAAAAAGCGATAAAGGAAATATCCAGTGCAATAAGGTGCCTATTGAATTTCTATGGAGTTAGTTATTTATTTATTTATTTATACTGATTACAAACAGACTATGTCTAATAACATGTATCAGTTGGAAAATTACAAACATACAGAAGCGAAGTATAACAATTATACAGATACAAACATATATATAGAGATGTACACGGTCATTGTGAATTCCGTGAAGCATATGAACGAGACGCAGTTTAGCCCGGAGTAACCTTGTTAGTCCCGATATCGGGCTCAACAAAGTATCACGCTGTATCTCTTCACTGGGTGATCAGAATTGAATGCAGGTCATTTCCCCACGTTTTAGATCGGGACACACTATACCATTTCCATAACCAACATACGCGATGTAGTTCTTTGGTTCGAACTGTAGGGGGCGCTTTCCGTATATAGGGATATACACTGCAGAATTATATACTTCGTTGTAGAGCCCACAAACTATTGTACCGTTCTGTAGCCCTACACTTGGCAACATCGCAATCGCTGCCTTCATGAATGTAATAACTATGAATTACTGGATCCCTGATCTGTCCTAGCGCAAGGAGTAGTTCGTCGATTTATACTTCGAAAAAAGTGTAATTCAAAGACGTGTCTAGTGAGCCTATTCGTAGACCAATAATTCAATATAAAAACATATTTTTGTTCATTTTTGAGATGAAGGAATTTGAGTTTAAGATAGTTACAATATTTGAAGATATATCTACCAATTATTCTTCTCAAGGGAAATTTTGTGCTATCAACATAAAGGAAGGTTGGAAAAAAATACAAATATTGGCTAAAAAGCCTTATTCTTCAGTTTTCACCGTTGATTTGATTTGTTGCATAAAAATAAAATACATTCCACTTATGAATACCATATTAGGCAAATGTAATTTCGAATTGTCATTATTTATCGTGAAGATATATCGAAATTCTCAACAATTTTTGGAGGCAAAAGTACTTTTTTGTTTGATTAAAATTAAAAATGTAAAGAACTTTTCATGTTTTTTTTTTGTCATCAAATCCACTAACATTAATTGAAAAAAAGGGTAATAAAATAACAGTTTACCTAAACGAAATAGGTTGACCACCTGAAATCATCACATTAAATGCAAGCCCAGATGAGTGTTGAGGAAAAATATTTTGCATTGTACACAGGGAATACTCTCATTAGTTCTGAATTGCGGAAAAATACATGCATATCAGCTTCCAGTTCATCAATTTCCATTTTCAATCTTAGAAAGCTGCAACATCGACAATATTCAAGGAATAACTCGACAATATGCATCTTTTTGTTGGTAATTCAAAGATCTGGTTGAATGTTTAGTGGAACCATATGGGTACCTTTGAAAGAATTATTTGTTCTCTAAAAAATTTGATTTTGTTATGCTTGATGAAGATTATTTATTATTTTATCTGGATAATTAAAATTATTTATATCGGGAGAGTGCTTAGAGATCTATTTTGAATAAATGACAAAAAATTCAAATACACAATACAAAGTAGTATATTTCGTCCAATTGTATTAAAATATGCAGAAATATATGATGGAAAAAATTATCTTGGAAAAGCTAGTTTCAGGAACAACTGGAGCTAACAAAATTGAGCTTCTCAGGAAAGTTGACAATTGTTTTTTTTGTGCATGTTTTTCGACATTGGCATAAAAACAAAAAAAATCTATATTTTAAACAATTATTTCCATGGAAATTTTTTTAGTTTAGTAAAAATTGAACAAAATTTTTACCACTTTTTTCCTATCTTACTTCCAAATTAATATTTATAACTCCGAAATTTTAGAATGAAATATCAATTTCATAAATATGATATATTAAATTTGTTGTTTCTTCTCTTCCTGCTAAAGAAGCAATAGACTATACAAAAAGCCTGAACAAAAAATTGGATGAGAGACTGGTCATCTCATTTTTAGTCCATATTTGACCCTGAATTGAAATAACATTATGTTTCCATGAAGTTCTGATCAGTGCTATTTCATGAATTATTCATAAAAATAAAGTATATTATGCCTAATAGGATTCAATCATTCAGAATACTTTCCGAAAACTCGGACCTAAAACATAAGTATGTTTTTTTGTAGAGGAGAAAAACACAAGGAGTTGAATATTTCAGTTTCTGATGAAAGTACAATTTTTTTTTTATTCTCAAATCTCGGAGAATTTTCGTCTATTGATATTTCATTGCAAAATTTTAGAGATAAATATTCGTTAGAGAGTAAAACTAGATAAATCAGTTTTGGTTTAATACTTTCACCTCGGAATCATTTTTCGAATGATAATGGAAAACCTCATTGAAAAAAAATTATAATATGTGTCCAATTAAGACGGCACCATATGGAAAACTTTTTCATTATTTGTTTTACGAAAAAAAGTTATTCCTGATAATAAGTTCTGCATGACCTATAACCCAATATAAAGTAATCAGAAATCAATTTTTTGCATTTGTATACGGGGTTTATCGAAAAATGTAAATTTTGCTCATGTGTAAAGTACCTTTATTTTTCTCAATATCGACAATCTTTATTGAAAAAACTTGATCCTTCTTGAAAACTTCGGCCAGATAACCAATATTATCCATCTACCATGAAAAGATTTTGTTATTTTTACTCTTTTCTGTATTAGCATTGATAATGTGTGTCAACAATTAAACATTTAATCCATGATGCACTGACAAATTCTGTCTAGTATCAATTTGTCTACACGTTGACATTTAATCTAGGATGCACTGAAAAAACAAATGAATTTTTTATAGCAAACGTCAAAACGCTAGTTAGAATTTATAAATCTATTACTCTATTACCCGTTGCTTAAAAAAACTCCTTCATTGACTTTTAGAATTTGACTCTATTGTTAGATCATTTAATATTTTTTTCTCCTGAATGGGTTCACTCCTGGAGTATATAAAAATGAATAATAGTTTAAAAACTAAAGAACACGCTTTAATAGAAAACTAAACTAAAAAGTAGAAAATAATTTTAAGTGAGTTTGAAATAAGAATACAGTGATTAAGAACAAATTTATTTCATCGTAAAAATGCGTGGGGTGCTTGATGTCAATTGTTGTTAATATTTCATGGACAGATATAGATAAAAGTAGAATCATTATGAAAATATCTTAAAAAGCACCCCACGCTTTTTTACAATGAAATAAATTTGTTGTTAATCACTGTATTCTTTATTCAAACTCACTTAAAATTATTTTCTACTTTTTAGTTTAGTTTTCTATTAAAGCGTGTTCTTTAGTTTTCAAACTAATATTTATTTTCAACTTTTCAGTTTTGTTTTCTATTAAAGCGTGTTTTTTAGTTTTTCAAACAATTATTATCATTATTTAATTTTTTTAACTATTATTCTCCAATTTTGAATAGAATTGGACCATAATCACAAAACTCGTCCGCCATTTTGGAGCAGCCATCTAGAATTTGTAAATTTTTACAAAAGAATCATAATATTAGACCCCAAAAACCCCCACATACCAATTTTGAATAGAATCGGACCATAATCACAAAACTCGTCTACCATTTTGGATCCGCCATCTTGAATTTTTCAGTTTTGACAAAATAATCATAATCTCTGACCACGAAAACCCTCAGATACCAATTTTGAAGCGAATCGGACCATAATCACAAAACTCGTACGCCATATTGGAGCCGCCATTTTGTTTTTTTTTCCAACAAAAATTTCTTATTGCATTGTTACCGGAATTATGTACTCCTGCCAAATTTCAAATCATTCGTACGTCTGGAAGTGGGTCAAAATCGCGCCCAGAAGGAGTCGGTTACAAACATACAAGTGAAGCTAATATAAAGCGTGTAAAAAACAATTGGCACAGATAATTTTCGGGCAAAAATCTTATATGAAATGAGTTTTCGAGTTAAATGAAATGATTTTCTTATCATATACTTCTTCAAGAAGAATTTTTGATGCGATATTAGTCGCTAATGAAAATGGTAGATTTTGGGAGTGGCACTATCTTCTTGCAAATTTAAATTTTGTTGTTGTTTAAATCCGTAAAATAAGGGAGTCACCTGAATAAAAAACACATTAATTATAAAAAAACATTTATTGAATTTAACATTATAAAAACAATTCAGAATGAAATAAGATATGTAATGAAAATAAATCAGATATGTTATAAAATAAGATCATTAATTCATAATATGAAATTTATATTCCAGAATAAAAAAATTTACAATGTATATTTGTTTCTTTGAAGTAACTCATTTTTGTTTATAACAGTTGTACCCATATGCTTTGACGGTTACCCAACTTTTCCCCTTGAAAAGTCCTTTGTTTTGCGTTATCAGCTATTCAATCTTATGTTTCTTTGTAGCTTTTTTATTATCAATATGATCTTTGAAAAAGGCAATAGTTTTTTTTTGCTCTTCTGCCCATCATGTTTGCTTTATTGCCTTTCTTCTGATCGGTTTTCTCGGAGTGTCAACTTAATGATAAAGGATGAGAAATGAGTGAAAATAAAATGAAAAAAATATTTAAATAAAGGTTTTTTTAATATTTCACGTTTTTAAAACGGACTTAGAAAATAATTTTGCCTAGTCCCATGCAGATTCATTGCCTCTCACAGATTCCTAACCCCATACAGATTGTCCTAAAAAAATTTTTTTGTGAATTTTTAATAGTTATTAAAATACTTGTAGGATTTAAAACGAAAAACTGGACGCATGCAAAAGATAATTGATGCATGAATATTTCTCCTAAATCTCTTACAATTTTATTGCACGCAAATGATATGAACTGTTCTGTGACTTTTCCAACGACAGTTACTCCTCTCTACACTCCATACTATCATCTATCGCATGCGCCCCACGTTTTTCCTTTTAAATCTTACAAGTGTTTTCATAGCTAACAGAAGCCTTCATTTCAGAAAAAAAGGAAAGTAAAATTTTTCGAAAAATAGTTACTGTGGTAAAGTAAGGTACATAAAACTGTGCCCTGATTCGCACCTCCGTCACATACACTCACATTGAAACTATTTATATGTTATATATGTTCCATAAAAATCTTGATATCCGAGAACACTCTAACAAGTTCTTAGAACTCATGGTGAGTTTACATTAAAAAGGAGTTATATCAGTGCAAAAGCAATTTTTACAAAACCTCATGATTTTCTATTGATTTTTCTCTCCAAGGCAGAACCGCTACTACGCTGTGTTTGCAAATGTATATTAATGAATTGATATAGTCGTGTTCCGACTATTACAAAATATTGGAGTTCGTGAGATATTTGCTTTTCATAATTAGTCTCAGAATTGTTGGCTCGTGAACAGTATGAAAAATGTTTTTTACTATGGATTCTGAACACTGTAATTTTCTACCGAGATGGATATTACCATGGATAAATTCTGAAGACTCTTGGCTGGTATCGAGAGTTATAAAAATCAATATTTTTCCCTTTAGTGAATTGTGTGATATTGAGAAACCCTTGACCAATGTGGCCATTCCAACGTTATCTTTGATCAATCTCTTTTTTCAACAATTAATTTGAGAATATCTAAATTAATTCAGCTATTTTTAGAGTTTCGAAGATGAAAATATATGTTCTCATAAAACTACTGTGCTATTCGTTCATTTTCATTGCTGCATACTTGGGGTGTTTATCCACCCATACACTGAACACTGAAATATGTATTTCTCCATTCCAATTTTTATTATCCTAACTTGAAAATGGAACGAAACTTCCATAGAAATTTCCAATCCATTCAACCACCCCCTATATATCACCCATGTAAGGGTTGAATTTGCAAAAACACTGAAACACATATTTATGTATTCGTAACAAAGACCTAATATCCAATTTTTTTAATTAAAAATCTTCAATTATCATACGCTATCAAAATTTCAGCTCTTTGGCCTGGGCGTTTAGTGTAAGTGAATCAGTCAGTCAGTCAAGACTTGTAATTACATATATATAGATATGTACTCTTTTCCTATTCACCCTTCTTATATATCTCCACCCTCGTTTGTTTAGGCTGTTAATCAAATGAAAAGACTGTCCAGTGCTCACATGGAGTAAAAAAATAAGTCATCAAATATTGCACTAGTTTCCCTCAACTCACTTTATAACTGGGACGGCCTGTTAGAAAACCGACAAGGTTTATATGGATAACTTCATAATTCTCACATACTTCTTCCATATACTAGAGTTTTTCTGATTCAGAATTATATTCTTCTGTAGCTGATAAAGTCGAATCTCACTCGATGTTTTATGCTGTGAGACTACTGATCGACTTGAAAAATTTGGAATATTTCTTCGTTTCTCTGCATATATTTCCATTTTCGGTATTACTCGTCTCGCAGCTACTCAGGTCGGAAAATGTAACTTCGTCACCTGAACCTGACGAAGAATCCTCATTTTTGGGGCTATCGGGTTTTCTCATAGGATAATCAACCTGATAATACAAAAAAATAATATTCATCAACTTCAAAGTGAGTCGCGCATTATTGAACATAAACATTATACTGAAAATAAATTATGTACTCACCTTTTTGCCTTTTCTCAAGTTATAATTTTGAAGTGCTATCGCCACAATCTGTTTTACTTTGCTGGACATTTTTGCAAATTACCGCATGCTCACGCTCATTGATGTGAAATCCCAAATAAAGTTTTTGTACTGAAAAACGTGCGAGGTAGAAGAGGCAACGCCGCCGGGACACACAAAGGCTGTTTCAATATAGGCAATATACGTGTGGGATTCACAGCGTAGTGAAAGAATAATTGGCTCTACAACGTTTCAATGGAGTATAATTTTTTTTAAATATTGAGAATTGTTACCTTTCTAAGTGTGCTTCGACAGAAAATGATGGAATGATGTCATTGCAATGGAATATACTCTCCGCCCATTCTGGAAAGTGCGGGTTCATTTAGTGGGCTTCACAAGCTACCGTGTACAACTATATATATATATATATATATATATATATATATATATATATAAACAATATTAAAATATTAAAAAATAATGTACAAACATCACAAGGCACTTATACTATCCTGGTTGTATCTCAAATGGGAGAGTAGTGAGGTCTTAGAGATATTAAGGAAATCAATTTCTCCTATTCTCAAGAGGTTGTTAACACTGGCTTAAGCAGTTGTTAATGGGGGCGTTTAAATTGTGAATTTTGAAGGGGCTATTTCTCAGTCTTATGTCTGGTACGTTGAAGTGAATGTTCATCAGTATATCAGGTACATTGAAGTTGTGTAAGATATCAAAGACGAAAAGAATCTGGATCCTTTCAAGTCGTTCGCTCAAAGTCATAATTTCAAAATCTCTTCTTTGGTTTTGTAGTACAGTAAAAACCGAATATAACGACATCGTTTATAACGACAGATCGGTTATAACAACCGAATGGCAAGGTCCCGGCCGAATCTATATAAACTAATAAGAACACATACCGCCTATAACAACATCGGATACAGCGACATATCGCTTAAAACGACGAAACTTTATCGATATTCATCGGCTATAACGACCAACCGTTTACCTATTCCACCAAAACAAAAGATTACGAACAATTTTCACCTTTATACTAATAATATGAAGGAATATTTTGCTATAGGCTTATTATTGAGCCTAAGAAGGATTATTATTCTCCTACCTTATCCGAACGAACCTCTTTCCCGCTCTTTGCCATTTGACCTTGCATGTTTTACGACTTATTCAGTGCGATAGTTGACCGCGTGAATTACAGGTTGATTTTAAAACTTTTGGTTTAGATCGTGTGTTTACGCGTTACTATGTCGTTAATATTTATTTTATTTACATTTTATTTGAAAACAAGTTCATATGCATAACCTATCCCCATACTACAAACAGACATAATATATACATACATACTTGTGTATATTGCTTATAACAACTATCGGATATAACGTCCGAAGTATACGGTCCCTTCAATGTCGTTATATCCGGTTTTTAATGTATATACGCAATGGGTATATTCCATATTTTTTGAAGTGCATGGATCTTAGAAATTTTTTTTGAATTTTTTCAAGTATATTGGAATATGTTATGGTCTCAGGATTCCAAATAATACAGCAGTACTCTAACTTAGATCTAACATAGGAATTAAATAGTATTATAGATGTTTGGTATTTAAAATCATGGCTTGATCTCAAGATGAAGCCGAGTTTTCTGTAGCACTCAAAGCTAATTCTGCTAATATGTTCATTGAACGACAATGTTTTAGTAAAAACAACACCCAGATCCTTGATTCTATCTAGAGATTCCAGCTCAACATCATTGATAGTATAGTTTCCGACTATTTCTATTTTTTTCTAGTGTTTATTTCTATTTTATTCAAGTGTACTATACTATTTTACATTTTGACTCATTTTCATAACTCGCTTTGATAAGTTCTCAGTTTCCTGTATCTTTGCAAATATTCGGAATTTTTTTTTGATTTTTCACGCAGACGTTTTTTTAGCTTTATTTTTTGAACAAGCTCTTTTGAGTACCAGTGAGGATATTTGTTTCTGTATTGTCTTTTATGTGGGATGCATTCATCCATTATATCGTACAGAGTGTCATAAAATTGAGTAACACATTCATTTGGATCATTTGAGTTAATAATATTTACCCAATCACACAGACCCAGCAGATAGTATAACCTATTAAAATCACCTTTTTTGTAGTCATAGTTAGGTGAGTTGGTATCATGGAGTTGAGAGTGGTTTCCTTTTGAGAAACATATGCTGAAATTTATTTCTAAGGGTGGGTGATATTGGTCAATACTTACTAGAGGAGAGTCTGAGAGGGATACCGTTGCTTCTGTCCGGCTCATTAATACCAAGTCCAAAGTATTGTTTACAAAATTTGGAACATCACTCATGGAGTAGAGATCATATTTGCACAAAATGTTCAAGATTATTTTAGCCTTAGAGGAACCAGCTTCAAGATCATATGAGGCGCCACTGATTTCCGGGACATTAAAGTCACCTACACAGAATACATTATCAGAATAAAGATCATTACATGCTTCAAGAGAGTCAAGCATTTTTTCATAGGCTGTTAGGTTTGATCCTGACCTGATATACAGACAACAAATGTTATTGTGGTATCGTATAATTTGCATGTCACACATAGCCACTGAAAATCAATGTCTATGTTTTTTGATACTTGCACGATATGATATTTATTTTTGACACAGCATAGTACACCACCGCCCCGCTGCACACCTGCAATTTCGTATGGTTTGTCATTCCTCAGTATTTGGTATCTTTTATCACATAGTTCATTATCATATATTGAGTCATTGAGCCATGTCTCGGATAAACATATGATGTCAAAATCATTCAAGGTAATGTTTTGATATATTTCCTTCACTTTAGATCTTAATCCACGAACATTTTGGTAGAAGATTGAGAATTCCTTAACATGCCTCACGGAACATATATCTGGTTTTTCTATGAGGCTGTTTACTACCTCCGCTGACTGGTCATTTGATGATTTCCTAAAAAAGGCCCTTGAGTAACTTCTCTCACTATTGGTCTTCTCTCAGTGGGACTGTCATCATTCACAACACTCCTTTGGTCCTTTGGCTTCTGAATAGGTACAGCGGAAACTTCATATTTATCCGAGATGAATCCCAGGATCGACTTAGTAAGAGCCCATTTGTCAGATTTGTTGAGATGCTCTCCATTTGTGTTGAACTTAGATTTTCTAAGAAAGTTATTACACTCAAAGAAAGAAATATTTGATGGTCTTTTATGGTGAAGATATTTCTGAATATTTAGATTATTTTCATAGGTGGTTTGGTCCATGTTCCTTGACTTTAACGAGTAGGGTCGTGATAACAGCAGAATGTTTGTATTATTCAGCTCAGCTGCTAATATGTCAATCATTTTACAGTGGATAATATTTGACCAATACAGTGCATTCCATTTAAAACGAGCCACCCTGAATAACTTTTGGTACAATGATTTTCTGGAAAAATAAAAAAACACGTCAACAATAGTATACAGGGGGACACATTTTGACATATTCACATTTGATGTTACTTCCACTATCGTACCCCCAGAGCATGTCACCATTTTTTTTAAAATGGATCACCCTATATTGTTTCGCATTATCAGATGCTCCATGATGAGCAGATTTCAACGAAGTATAAAACATATGGTTCGGGAGCTACAAATTATTTTCCATTCGTCCAACGTGCCCTAAAACTGCAATAGAAATAGCTTCATCGTTGACAACTCCTGAACGTTTCGGAATTATTGAACAAATTTATGGAAACTGGATCTGTTAGCAATAAAAAGCATAACCGTTCAGGAGTTGTCAACGATGAAGCTATTTCTATTGCAGTTTTAGGGCACGTTGGACTAATGGAAAATAATTTGTAGCTCCGAACCATATGCGCAGACCATATGTTTTATACTTTGTTGAAATCTGCTCATCATGGAGCATCTGATAATGCAAAACAATATAGGGTGATCCATTTAAAAAAAATGGTGACATGCTCTGGGGGTGCGATAGTGAAAGTAACATCAAATGTGAATATGTCAAAATGTGTCCCCCTGTAAACTATTGTTGATGTGTTTTTTTATTTTTCCTGAAAATCATTGTACCAAAAGTTATTCAGGGTGGCTCGTTTTAAATGGAATGCACTGTATATTAACAAATCATCTTTTGATAATTTTCTGCCTATGTCAAGCATGCTTTCAAGCAATTTGTCATCAGGACAGTTAGGTTTGCATATTGAGAAGATTGAAATATGATCACCTTTCTGATTTAATATTGGCTTAAAGAGATTTTTACATCTATTGGAGGAAACAAGGACAAACATTTCAGGTGTGGCTGACATTTCAGCCCTTCAGTTGGTTTTATGTGCTTGAGATAGTATCCATTTTTATCTGGAGCACACGTTGGAGACCCTAATTTGGAAACACTTGAGTTATCAACGGAATACTTTGAGCAACAAAAATATTCATTACCCTTCTTCAACATCTCAAGATCCTTCAATAGCCTAGTGTTTTCATGCTCAAGTATACGTATGGAAGTTATCATGGATCTGTTGATCACGTTTAATTCGTGAAGGTCATTTTCCAGTTTAATTTTCTGTTTTTCAGCTTCGTTCAACCTGTTCCTTAAATCTTTATTTTGTTCTTTTTCTGTGATCATTTTTTTATCTGATTCAATAATGTCAGTGTTCCGTTTACTTATTTTCTCATTCAAATAATGATCAGCTTCAAGCGCCTCATTCTCTAGTTCCCGTGTTATATTGTTTGATTGATTCAGTTTATCATTTGTTTTTTCCAATTGATTGTTGATTGCACTGATTTCAGCCACCTGTTCTTTCCATATATTCAGTTGCGTTTTTGTTGTTCAACTTCTTTTTGTAGCTCCCCATTTCTCTGTGAAATTAGATTTATATCTGAGGTCAACTGATTAATGTACCTTTTTTGATTATTTATTTCATTGGCAAATAATTCCTCCGAACTAATAACTTCTTCCTGAAAATCGACTGAGGCTCTTTTCAGTCTTTGAATGTGATTATCCTTTTCATGATTATCTGTAGTCAGTTTAGTTATTTTCTGTGATAGGTCAATGATTTTATCTTCATACAATTTTTCTATGTGGTCAATTTGCGTATCTTTTTCATCTAATGATTTTTCCAAAGTTTTTACTTTTATTTAAGTGCATCCAAACATTCCTCTTCGCTCTTCTCACTTGTGTAACACTCCTTCGAACATATGATTTTGTTTCCATCCATCTTCACCACCTTTTTTTTCCTATCCATGCAGCTGGGGTGAAACGCGTTCAAACATTCAATGCAATAAAGGGTTGAGCACTCTTTAGATTTGCAGCACTTGAAATTTGACATAGTAATTTCTCACAGTGTAGAACACAAATTATTCGGGAGATAGAACCACTACTTTATATTATCTCTAATTCCTGATAAGGTATTTACACCATTCAATTTTTGGATCAAAATGTTAATAAATCCCACAACAAATTTACTCTCTCTCTCTCAACTCCTGGACTATAAAATATCCAATAGCGTGTTTATCTTTGAACAGTTTTTACAATCTCTGATTAGAGATTCAGTTTGAAGTTTTTATGGTTTATTGTCTTTGGCTTTTAATTATATTGTTAGTTTTTATACACACTTGATTCACTATTAGTTTATATCAATGTAATGATTGTTGATCAAAATGCACTCAAACTTTCAATTCACTTTTTAATATCAAGCTCTTTTTGTAGACCAGACTCAACTGCATTTTCTGGTGTTGATCCCAGAAAAAACTATGATCTGGATTGTAATTTATATGATTTGAAAGCAGGAGCAAAGTATTAGTTTCTGTATGATAAGCAGAATTTATTTAATAAATGGCTAACCTCTCTTCACAAAATATCGAATAAACAATATCAATATTTCAATAGCTACGAATCCCATTATTCATTATTGTTAGGTTGTTTGAGCGCCTATTCGAATGATCCTGCTAATCACTGTTAATTTAAAAAATAAATCTAAAACTGTATCAATAATTCAGCCTTTTGGCTCAAAGGACAAAAAAAACAATTATACAAACCAATCGAATAAAGTAAAAACGATAAAAACAATTATATATAAATCCTTTATTTAGTCCATTTACTAATTTACATTGTCAAGTCATTGCAATGATTACAATGAGAACGATATATAGCATGCTTTTAGATTAAAATAGACTAAGTTTAAAAAATAAAAATGTATATACAACACATATACACATACATATACGCAACTACTACACCTATTTGCACACCATACATCTATACGCTCATACAAATTCTAAAAAATATTTAATAAATACACAAAATACTTTAAACATACTAAAACATTTGTATACCTGTCGTAACTAAATATTAAATCGAAACAAACAAAATGAGGAAGTGGCTACTAGGTTTTCCTTGATTAAGAAAAGATGATCTTAACTTTGTCTTGAAGGATGTTAAAGATGTTAAACGTTTGATCTCTTCTGGCAGATTATTATAGCTATCAAGTCCCTTGAAAAAAACAGAATTTTGGGTATATGTGTTAATGTGACTTGTTGAATATGGAAGTCAGTTCTGAATCTTGTATCCGTGGATTTGGTCATTGTACATAACTTTTTCTTGTAAATATATTGAGGAAATTTTATTTCTTATTTTGAAAATTAGGATTAATGTTTGGTAGAGGAGAAATAAATTAATTGGTAACCATTCTAGTTGCTTCAACATATCTCTCATTGGTGTTAGTCTTTTGCAATTTAGAATTATGCGCATGGCCCTATTTTGGAGTTTCTGTAAACGAGCTAAATCATTTTGTTTCAGTAGATACAGAATTGTAGAACAATTTGTAAAATGAGGAAGCACTAATGAATTGTACAGTAAAATTTTTGTCCACCTTGACAAATATGGGGCACAACGAGATAAATAATGTATTTTAAATGCTATCGTCTTTATAATGAAGTTGGCATGTTCTTTAAAATGTAACCCCCTATCCACATGAACCCCAAGATATTTAAATTGGTTGACCCGTTCCACCTTATCAGGACCTAACATTATCTCAAAATGTTGGTTACAGAAGTTTCTGAATTTTTTTTCTTTACTTATTACCATGTACTTGGTCTTCTCAACATTGATCTTCAAATAATTAGCACAACACCAACTGTAAATCGATTTTAAAGTTTTGTTGATGGTTTCTGTGAGTTTGGTGTGATCATTACATGAGAAATAAATCAGTGTATCATCTGCAAATAAATGAACTGAGCTCTCTCCTACTATCTCCGGCAAATCGTTAACATACATATAAATTGTCCCTAAATATCATAAAAAGGGGGTGGTGTCGTTGTTTAATAAACCCTTGGAAGGTGAGTCTACCAACTACGCCACTGTCTGACACATGTTTTTCCCCACCGTGGGACTCTGGTAAGTCCTCTGGAAACGAGAAAAGCTCGATTCCAGACGGTCCAAGGAGAGAGTGTTCTTTCTCAATGCAATACCGTAGCCTCCAATCGGCTATTTCGAAAAAATTATAATTCCATAAATTTCCCTTCTGAAAATTTTGAAAATACCAAAACTATGGAAATTCCCCTGGAGAAAACAACACCTCACAGTTATTTATTCCCTAAACTGAAATCCAATATATTTCCCTAGCCTTTATTTTACGAGTGGGCGAAGACTCGTTTAACATCCCAAAACGACACACTACCGAATATCTACGTTCAAATTCACGCTCCTCGGAAATTTTTGCAAAGTGCTTACATGACATGACATTGAACGCAATATTTTTCCCTTTCACGAGATTTCACAGGTGCCCTGATCCATCATGCTACTTTTGAAAGAACAAGTCCAGGAGCGACTTGAAAGGAGAGGTTTCAAAACTAAAGTTGGATAGAGAGCGTAGAAAAACGTAGACCGACCTAACTCGGGAAATTGACATTTAACTCTCTATCTGCAAAGAAAAATAGGAAGGGTAACCTACGTGCAGGGAATTTTGGGAAGGACACATTGACCAAGGAACTTTTTTGCGAAAGCCGGAAAACTCGGTTTGAGTATCCTTCACTGACGAACTTATAGACACCAGGTTCAACAAGAACTAATTAGACCATCCTTGTGTTCTCATTTAAGAAGAACTACCAAGGTACGTCCGTGAGCCGCATGTCTTATTTGTACGCCTGCATTCCCAGATCTGAAAAACTTCCAAAGAACACAGAGATTAATAACCTGAAAGATAAAGCATGATTAGTAGATCCTCTATAATACTTATCACAGGCGACTCCCTGAAGTAACTTCTCGTAAACCATCAGAAGAAAATTGCCTACGTTCATCCTAGAAAACCATAATTCCATCCAACGAACGACCCATCTGAGAACTGCCAGCCGAAATCCTCCTTTGTCGTGACACCGAATCGTTGAATCCAAAATCCATGGTCCATGTTCGAGTACGAGCTCGATTCGGAAACTGCACCAGTCTCGCCATCCGTCAAAAAGTTCCATCCAAAAATCAATGCAGGAATTCTCCATACTCCGGAAATCCATCATCCAGAAGCTTCAAACGTAGAATCCTCAACGACGAGGCACCTTCGACAGGGCACGCCGCGGAAACGCTCAGCAGGCCGAGATCCACACGACGTGAATATCGAACCCAGACTGATTCTCTTCAAAAATCTATTTTTCGGCATCGAATCCGAAATAAACACAGCTTCTTTGTCTGAATCTGCTCAGCGTCGACCGTTAGAAAATAACGCTGACTATTGAAAAAGACACCTGCACGAAATCAATGGACAAACCGGCGGCGGCTCGTACAGGGAACGATTGGAAAATGAAATTGGGGCCACTCGTGAGAGCTGTGGATTTAAAAATACCAGGTGTGAATTTTTTAAAAAAATACCAAGTGTGAATTGGATTCAAAAATGACGTGTTCCTTACTGAACAAAACGCCAAGTCTGAGTTTGTTAAATAAAAATGGGTTCCGTACCCTATGAAATTAAACTTGCTTTCACGAATGTACCGGGTGTCCCATTACAATAGTCCAAAAACCAAGAAACGTATTTTTGGTGAAAATGGAGTTTTCGTCTAAATAGGCGATTTTCATAACAAAATATACATACATAGATACATCTTCCTTGACCCTTTTGCTGCGGCTGATGTTTATATTCTATTAGCGCTATAAACTTTATTTGATTCCTGCAGTTCTTCTTCCTGATATTTGGCCTTTTCCCTTTCAGAAGTTGGCCAGGCCGATCTTCCTGTGGAAGGTAGTGTTGTCTCACTTTGAGCGATACTACTTTCCTAGTTCCTACATTTCATGTTATTTTATGTATAATTATGACATATAGGGGTTGGGGAGGAGTTATTATAGACATAGAACACGACATAGGTAAATACTTTTCTCGATCCGGAGCAATGACGGAGCATTACACACCTGAAATTGTTTCCTTGGTTATTAGCACCCAGGTATAGACAGATAGGGGATTGGATATGATTTATAGTATAATTTTTTGAAAATTGAAGAATTGTAGTGATATTTTGGTTTAGGTGGGTTAGGATTATGTTGATGTTCATTGGAGAGGGGACACCTTGCTTCTGGAGTTCAAAGTATAGGTTATAGTTTGGATTTATATTGATTGGGCATTCAAAAAATATGTGCTGTAGTCTTCATATTGGCCGCATTCACAATTCGGTGTTTCTTTTATTTTGATCTTATATAAATGTGCTTCTGTTTGGCAATGTCTTCTCATTCGGGTGATGACCGTTATGTGTCGTCTGTCAATGTATGGACATTTTTAAAACCAAATTTTGTGTGGGAAGTCCGTCTGTATCTGTCTATACCAATGCCCTTTTCCTTCAAATTGTGTTTTCCAAAAATGCAAAAAAATTTTTTTTTGAATAGCGATCTTATCTCCATACTGGGTGACACAGGATATCGGGCCACCCCTGTAACTTCTGCATTCGTGAACGGCTTCTTCTGAAATTCGGTACAGTTATATAAGCAACCATTTCGGATTCGATCACATTATAATCCAATATGGCGGATCTCCGGTTTTTCCTGGAAATGCCAGTAACTTTGTTTTTACAAATGGAACACCCTGTATATTTTTACATATTTGAATTCAACAGGTCAAAAAAAGTAGAAACCTTATGTCAAATGTAATTTTTTTTAAAACAATTGAAATTAAATTGTTTTTTTATTTTACCTCGTGGATAAATGAGATTTGGTCGTAGCTATTCACAATGAGTCGCAAATAACAGAAAGACTTAATTTTTTCTGAGAAATTATTTTTTGTGTCACTGGTTAATGAATTCAGTCACATCACATTTTGATCAAAAACTCATTTTTTTCAAATGGAAACTCTATGGGCCACCTACCTCTCTCTAGAACATACATTAAGGAAAAAATTACATCATTTTTGTATTTCGGTGCAGTAACAAATTGTATAAATTCGAAAATCTACAACTAGTTCATGAGTTTCCTTGCAGTTCGAATAATTTTTCAACTTAGTAAGCTGTGGAAAACAACATTTCTGAATCTTGTCAACTAATTGTGTTTCGCTGTCATCTTTCATCTCAACTCTCGAAAATTAGTTAACTTCCGGGAATTAGTTTAGTAGAAATGTAAAATCAAAATTATAGGTTCACAAGATGTGAACAGGTTGATATGTTATTAATTTACGGAAAATGTCTTTAAAACAGTGTCGCCGCTTGTCAATTATACGCTGAACGATACCCACCCACAGAAAAGAATCCAACAATGGAGAAGATGATCGTAAATGAGGAGGCAAAAATGAACGTTTTGCTTATGTTGATTTTGATCCAACCGCTTCAACGCGGGAATTGGAATACCAATGCAATGTAAGTCGAGAAAACGCTACAAGAATTTTGAAAAAACACTATTATCGTGCTTATAAGTATAACTTACAAAATTAGTTGACAAGATTCAGAAATGTTGTTTTCCACAGCTTACTAAGTTGAAAAATTATTCGAACTGCAAGGAAACCCATGAACTAGTTGTAGATTTTTGAATTTATACAATTTGTTACTGCACCGAAATACAAAAATGATATGTAATTTTTTCCTTAATGTATGTTCTAGAGAGACAGGTAGGTGGCCCATAGGGGTTCCATTTGAAAAAAATGATTTTTTTATCAAAATGTGATGTGACTGAATTGATTAACCAGTAAGCGACACAAAAAATAATTTTTCAGAAAAAATTAAGTCTTTCTGTTATTTGCGACTCATTGTGAATAGCTTCGACCAAATCTCATTTATCCACGAGGTAAAATAAAAAAACAATTTGAATTACAATTGTTTTAAACAAATTACATTTGACATAAGGTTTGGACTTGTTTTGACCTGTTGAATTGGAATATGTAAAAATATACAGGGTGTTCCATTTGAAAAAACAAAGTTACTGGAATTTCCAGAAAAACCGGAAGTCCGCCATATTGGATTGTAATGTGATCAACTCCGAAATGGTTGCTTATATAACTGTACCAAATTTCAGAGAAATCCGTTCACGAATGCAGAAGTTACAGGGGTGGCCTGATATCCTGTATCGCCCGGTATATAGTCAGTTTTTTTATGTTCATTGGAACATTCAAATCACAACCGTTATTAGCTAATTTGTCTGCTATTTCGTTGTTTTCAATATTTATATGACTAGGTATCCATGCTAATGTGATAGATATTCTCGCGCTTCTATGAGGATTTGCTTAACATCTAAGGATATGTAATCGTTTTTTGACATACCCTGTTTTTACAAATTTCATTTATTGCAGTTTTGGAATCTGAAAATTATGGAGCTTGCAATGTTATTTTTTAAGCACAAGTGAATTGTTTTGTCTATAGCTATAACTTCCGCTGAATTGATTTCGATATTTTCTGGCAGTCTGGATGAATAATTTATGTTGTATTGGGGGATGTGTACTCCATAGCCTGTCTTGTTTAGTTTTTTTGAGCCGTCTGTAAAGATCAATGTGTTTGATTCCTTGTATTTTTCTGTGTTGATTTGAAAAACAGACCTGTTATCAATGCACCCTGTTTCTAGTCCTATATTGATGTTTCAATGTTTGTAATTTGCATATAAATATACATACATAGATACATCTTCCTTCACCCATTTGCTGCGGTTGCCGTTTCCATTCTATTAGCGCCGTAAACTATAATGGTATACGAACCAAACTTCTGGCCCAAAAAAATATTGTGCAATCGTTTCAATTTTAAACTAGGGCAACACTTCCTGGATGATCAACAAAAAGTAGAAGAAACACATACCCACCAACCAAAGTCTTTTTTATAAAGTCAACTAAAAACATCCCATCATATCTGCGTACACTCAGAAGCATCAAAAGACACCTCTTCAAAAGTAAACCTGGAACAAGGCGACAACACCAGACCACGGGACTCAAACCTGAGTATTTTTCATCTCAATGTGCAGTGTTTCGGCAACACATTAGATGACTTGTCTGTATTTCTATTAGAAAATCCGTACCAAGTGGCATGTTTTAGTAAAACATGGTTGACGAGTGAACAACTCCAGTCCGCTGGTATAGGGAATTACAAATTGGTAAATTCTTTCTGCAGGCAGACATTTAAACATGGAGGAGTAGCAATTTTTGTGAAAGAAAATCTATTTGCTCAGGAACTCAAAGTAAGTCATTTCTGTACTGAAATAGATGCAGCATTCACGGCTATACTTATTCATAGTACGGTTATAGTAACAACCTAGGTATAGATCGAACCGGGGAAGTTTTGATATATTTCTAAATTCTTTAGACAAATTGATAGAATTTCTCATTGGAAAATACACAAACATTGTTGTGCTAGGAGATTTCAACGTTAACTTCCTCAAAGACAGTAAAAAAAGAACAGCCTCAATAATACCCTCCTCTCTTATAATTTTGAAACTCTGCTCTGTGAACCAACACGGGTTACAACATTCCTCCACATGTATTGACAACATATGCATTAATTCCAATAATGTTAGAAAATTTGGGATTGTAAAAGAAGATATTTCTGACCACTATGGTCAGTTTATCGAACTCAAAATAAAAAATAGTCTGAACCAGGATAAGAATATAACCAAACAAATTAGACATATAAGTGGAATGGGCAGAGCCGAATTTGAGCAATGGATGAACAGAATAGACTGGACCAACTACTACCAAACTGACGATCCATACACTCTCTCGGAATTCCTGTGTGAAAATATCACATATGCCATAAAACTTGCCTTCCCACTAAAAAACATTAAAAAAAAATGGAAAACCCAAGTGGTACATAGAGGATCTTAAAATAATGAGGGAGGACGTAAGACAAAAAAAACATCAATACACAAAGACATGAAATTATGAAACAAAATGCGCCTATCATACAATTAAAAAAAAATACAGAGAAAATGTGAAGAGAGCAAAAAAGGGTATGTACCACAATGTTATTACAAACAGTAGGAATACTGCAAAAACAGTCTGGAAAATTGTTAACGAAACACAAGGGAAGTCAGGAAACAGTATCAACCACAATACCTACCTTACTGCAAACGATTTCAATGAATTCAGCTCCACAATGATTGACAATATTATCAAACAAATACCCCCCACAGGTGTATCTGGGGACGAACTTGTGAAAATCAGCGCCAAAGACTCAGTATTCCTTAGCCAAACAAATGAAAAGGAAATAACAAATGTGATAAAAGCTCTGAAGAATAGCTCAAGTATGGATGTGTACAACATAAGTTCAAAAATAATCAAATTTATTCCGGAAATCTTAAGCAGACCACTTACACACTTAGTTAATACCTTTATGGAGAAGGGATAATTTCCAGCACACCTCAAACTATGTAGAACAACCCCAATTCTGAAGAAAGGTGATATAAATGACTGCGATAATTATAGATTTATAACAATTACCCCAATAATATAAAAAATAATTGAAGTGATTGTCATGGACAGGATACAAGCTTCTTGGAAAAGGGAAAATACCTTAATGACCAGCAATATGGTTTTCGATCTCTTAGATCAACCTCACAAGCTGTAACTGAAATGGTTCACCAAATAGCAAAAAATCTTGATGTGGGGATACACACACGTGCCATCCTGTGTGACCTATCGAAGGCCTTCGACAGTGTCTCACGCATAAATCTATTGACAAAGCTCTATAAACATGGAATACGTGGACCAGCTCTTCGTCTCATCGAAACATTTTCGACAGATAGACAACATACCGCAGGGTTCAGTACTGGGGCCACTGTTGCTCTTAATTTATCTAAATGACTTGCCAACATTCCTAGATACTGCAGATGTCTTCATGTATGCAGATGATTCGACCCTTTTGATTAGAGACAGAAACTTAGAAGAAATAGATATAATGTCAGGTGAGACACTGTCACGAGTTGAAACCTATTTCAACACAAACATATTATCCTTAAACAAAAATAAAACCAAAGAAATAACTTTTACAAAAAACATAGATACTGTAGGTGACTCGTCAGTAAAGATACTAGGTTTTCAGGTAGATCCGGACTTAATCTGGAAAGAACATATTCAGGAAATGCAGAAAAAGTTATCAAAAAGCCTATTTCTATTAAGAAATCTCAGAGAGATGGTATCAGTAGAAGACGGTGTACTACGGTATGGTTCACTGTCATTTAATTTATGGCGTGTTACTATGGGGCACAAGCTCAATATGCCAACAACTACTGACAAGCCAAAAAAAATAAATAGTTAGAACTATGGCTAAGGCAGGTCCGAGGGAACATGCAAAACCCTTATTTATTCAAATGCAAATCTTGACAATTCCATGTATATATATATATATATATATATATATATATATATATATATATATATATATATATTGTTATGTTATGAAGGACCAGTAATATATTTCAAAAGGAAAAAGAAATAATTTCATAAAAAACCCACAAAAATAATAATTACTTAATAGTTAGTAGTTCATGAGATTTTGTTTTTACATATTTTGAGATTCTATTTCCTTTATGAAGCCTCTGTATAATATTGATAGGTAAAGATATACAAATACTATAATGCAATCATTTTCATACATTGTCAAAATGATTACAACCTATAATTGTTCAAAATACAACAAAAAAAAGGCTAGATTCACAAAATCATTCTGAATTAAATGTGATTAACAAAATTATAAGATTGAAACATACAGTATATGAAATTGTATCTAACTAGAAATAGCCAATGGGAGAACAACAAACTTCTTGATGACAATAGCCAATCAGGGAACAGTATGGTCAGATGTAAGATTTGAAATTGTGGAAAAATAAGAACTGTGAAATGTCAAAGACAATTATCATCAAATATTGTATATAGTTTTTAAGAAAGGTAAAATATTTTAGTTCATAAGTTTTTCAAATAACCCCAAAAGAGTGATAATGTGACAAGAAAGTGCGCGAGTTTGAAAAGTCAAATAAAATGGACAAAACAGAAATGGTATCCAGGGGATGAAAAAACAAAGCCAGAAGGAGATTAAAAATTTTTTGAGAACAACGCCACGTACAAAATTATAGGAGAGATTCCTTTCAAGATTTTCATGAATACAAGGTATTTTGTCTATAGAAACTAACCAATTCAACCTCAAGAGAATTTTGACAAAAATAAATAGGAGAAAACAAGATTACCTTTTATGTACTCCACATAAAACTGTTTCCAAGCTGATTTCTGGGAATTTGTATGGTTCCTTTTGTAATGGAGAGTCCCTGAGAGCAGTAGATTGAACAAAAGGATTTCATATTATTGGCGTGTATAGTAACAGCGACAGTTCCAGCTCCAGGTATAAACTTTTTAGTGCACATCACAAACTGAATCACTTTATAACGTAACGCGTATCGTATCTGGAGGACTCTATTTTATTTGAGTATTGAACTATAAAAGAATTATTCCAACCTCAATGAAAAAGTGAGGTTATGTATACTGTATACATCACTGTATACATCACTGTTGTCTATAAAAATCTGTCTGATCATAGTATAAGTTATCTATCGTAGGTTAATATAAGTTTTTCCTGAATAAAGGAAATAATTGTTTTTCGATACTTTTTGGTTTATTTTCCACAATGATATGATCTGCATTCTTACTTATAAACACTGAATTGAAATAGACATCAAGACAGGGCAGTGGCTCTATTGCCAGGACCGGCTATCTGAGACGAAAGGCGTACCAACTGAGTTTAGTCGTGGTAAGAAAGGGTAATAACAATTGGCAGCAACGTGACGAGAAAACAGTGACGTTAGCTAGCAATTATTATTACATTACAATATATTATACAGGGCGAAAATAATTATCTATCAAATTTCCAAAAAAATTAACAAATTGTTTTTACAATTCACATTTTATAACAATTTGGTTCCCAACGAGGCAAAACAAGAATATATTTGTAAGAAAATAATAATAAAGTAAATAATAACAGAATACATTAGAATTTTTTATTCTGTTAACCAAAATTTTATTTGATATATTGTGCCATCTTTCTCCAGAGTTGTGTTTTCACGCAATTCCAGCCAGTAGAAGAGAAATGTTTGGATTTCAATGGAAGAAAACGTCAAAATGATGTCAATCGATTTGAAGGCGATAAATTATTCAAAAACCAATTCAGATTCCGAGAATATTTCATTGAAAAAGAATGATTCAACATTTTGTGATATTTGTAACAGGAAATTCCAAACTTCCAGGGGTTTGAAAATTCACAGAACCAAAATTCACCATTCATCAATACCTTCTCAACCATCTACAAAAATTTCCCCAAATTCACCAGAAAAAACATCCTTTACTTCAAGTTCAACTGAAGCTATCAACGCCCGTCTTGCTAATCTGAAGCAACAAACCTTCATAATCAAGAGAATTCCTAAAGCTGCAAGAACTTGTGCTGCAAGAGCGTTGAGCAAAGCAATAAATGAATGCATCCTGAATAATTCTCTGGAAAGCTGGGAGTTCTTGCTATCCTTCGCTTATAATTATTTCATTCTTCCACCATCGAATGAAAACCGTAAAGACTCTCTTTCCACATTTATCAAAAGGAATATCAATAACACCAATTCCACTCCTTCATGTTTCTCTGAATCGAAGCCTCCATGCAAGAAAAGAATAAATCCTATCAAATCCATCATAAATAAAGTGTCCGATGGTGATCTTTCTTCCGCAATCAAACTACTAACTTCATCTGACAGTATCGCAGATTTCAATGAGTCGACCTTAATGGAACTCCAGTCAAAACACCCACATGACATCTTTCAAAATGATAATTCTAATATAGGGTGTGGAAATTTCACAACACTGAAAGTCACAGAAAAAGAAGTTATGAAAGCAATCAAATCTTTCCGAACCAGCTCCGCAGGAGGATTAGATTCTTTGAGGCCTTCTCACCTCCAAGATCTCATTTCAAGAAGTTCTGGTTGTGAAAGTGAGAACCTTGTATCTTCACTAACAAAGTTATGCAATTTGATGCTATCGGGTAAGGTAAACCAAGAAATATGCCCAATTCTATACGGTGCTTCTTTAATTGCTTTGAAGAAAAAATGTGGCGGAATCCGTCCAATCGCCGTTGGCACAATTTATCGCCGACTTACGGGAAAATTATCATGTATGAGTATATCAGCAGAATTAGGTGATTCATTTCGACCAGTTCAATTCGGTTTTGGAACTCCAGGAGGTTGCGAAGTAGTTGCTCATGCTGCCCGCCGTTTTCTCAATCAACATCCAGATTCTTCTTCCCAAGTTTTCCTCAAATTGGATTTTAAAAACGCTTTTAATACGCTAAAAAGAAATATAATTTTGCAGAAAGCTGAAAAAGTGATTCCCAATATTTTTCCTTTTATTAAACAATGTTACCAAACACCGACATATCTCAACTTTGGTGAAAAGGTAATTATGTCAGAAAGTGGTGTACAACAAGGGGATCCCCTAGGCCCAGCCCTTTTTTGCCTAACCATAGACGAATTAACCAAATCGATAAAGTCTGCTTTCAACTGTTGGTACCTCGATGACGGATCTATTAGTGGGGATAGAGATGTTGTTCACGAAGAATTTTGTAGAATAATTCGTGAGTCAAAAAATTTGGGTTTAGACTTGAATTTCAACAAATGCGAACTTCTCACTTCTGACAATATATCCTTCAAGTATTTTGAGTCTATAGCTCCAGGTATCAAATTGATGAAGAAAAGGGATTGGACTTTACTGGGAGCACCCCTCACTCCTGAATCTATATCAGGCTGCCTTATACAGAAAACAAAGTCTCTCGATTTGATGTCTTCCCGCCTCAATGAACTTCCATCCCACATAGCGTATTTCCTTCTCAGAAATTGTTTATCGATACCCAAATTATTATATATACTCAGATGCAGTCCAACTTGGCAATGCCAGAAAGAACTTCAAGATTTTGATTCGATATTGCGTAATTCTTTGGAACAAATTACTAATAATAAATTCGATGGAAATACCTGGAAACAAGTAACTCTCCGTGAAATTAGGAGGCTTGGGCATCAGTTTAGCCACTTCTCTTTCTCTGTCAGCTTTCCTCGCTTCCTATAATAGTTGTGAATCTATGGTATCAACAGTTCTACCAACATGTTTCCTGAAAATACAAGATAAATATTATTTGGAATGTGAACAGAAATTGATCTCTACAACAAAAGTCGATCTTCCTGAGAATAAGAAATCTCAAAAAACCTGGGATATTCCAATGACCGATTCAATATACGAACAACTGCTTGAGTCAGCTGCAGAATCTAAATTTGAGAAGGCTCGTCTCAATGCTGTAAGTTCTAAAGAATCAGGAGCTTGGCTTAATGCTCTCCCAGTAGCTTTTTTGGGTACTCTATTAGACGACCAATCGTTCAGGATTGCAGTTGGCCTTCGTTTGGGAACATCGCTTTGTGTTAGCCATAGATGTAGATGTGGATCTATTGTTGAAGAAAATGGAACACATGGTTTGAGCTGCAAGTTCAGTTCGGGTCGTTTTTCGAGACACCATGCTGTGAATGATCTGATAAAACGAGCTCTCACAACTGCGGAAATTCCCTCAGTATTAGAACCTGTTGGAATAAGTAGAGACGACGGGAAACGTCCAGACGGAATGACCCTTATACCCTGGAAATTTGGAAAGCCTTTGGTTTGGGATTTCACATGTGTAGATACTGTTGCAGCCTCCCATTTTATAACAACCTCAATCACGAAAGGTGCTGCAGCTACTTCTGCTGAGAAATTGAAAATTCGAAAATATTCGAATATAGAAGAATTTTACACATTTTATCCAGTGGCAATTGAAACATATGGAGTATTTGGATCTCACGCCCAGGAACTTCTAGAAGAAATTGGCAAAAAAATTATAAAGTGTACTAATGTTTCTAGATCATATGCTTTTCTGATTCAGCGTATTAGTATGGCAATTCAAAGAGGAAACGCCGCATCAGTTATGGGTACACTTCCTCATCCCGAAAACTGGATGAAATTTTTTTACAGCCTCAAAAACCTTCTATTCAAAGACGAGTATACCTTGATAAATTTAAGAAAAATACTATTCCTGATAGAAATTATTCCTTTGATGTCAGCATTAATGATGTATGCAGTTATAACTACAACAACACCATCAGTCCACTTGTGAATGAAAATGCCCAAATTATCGGACTTAATGGATTGAAAAACATTGGTAACACCTGTTTCATGAATAGCGTAATACAATGTTTATCGAATACCAGATGGTTGCTCGAATATCTTAGAAAAGACGATCATATGAGGGATATCAATACAAGCACATCAAGTATGAAGGGTGCTCTAATAAAATCATTTGCTGTAGTGATGAAAGAACTTTGGTCGGAAGATTCGACTGATAGGGTGGTGAATACTGTTTCTTTGAAAAATCAGATACAAATATTCGCACCTCGTTTCGGGGGGTACGCTCAACAGGACGCTCAAGAATTTCTCAGATATTTATTGGAAGGTCTTCATGAAGATGTAAACAGAGTGATAGAAAAGCCCAAACCTATCCTGACAGAAATTGATGAGAAATCAAGCGACCATGAAAAGGCACAGGAGTCTTGGTCAAGATATCTAAGAATGTACAACTCAAAAATTGTTGATAACTTTGTTGGTCAATTGAAATCAACGTTGAAGTGTACTTTCTGTGGCCATTGTTCTGTCTCTTTTGACCCCTTCTGGGACCTTTCACTTCATATTCCACAGAGAACTGGCCGGCTCAGACTGTCACAATGTTTAGATTCATTCACTAATGAAGAAACTTTAGATGGCGAACAGAAACCATTTTGTTGTAAATGTAAGGAAAAGATTAAATGCACTAAGTCATTATCCATACATAAATTCCCCAAAATATTAGTCATTCACTTGAAACGATTTTCGCTGATGGATAGATTCGGGGGAAAATTAAATGCCACCATTGACTTTCCTCTTGGAGGATTAGACATGAGTAATTATTCAACAGATAACATAATTCCGTGTCGCTACAACTTGTATGCTGTGTCCAATCATAGTGGAACATCCTATAGCGGACACTACACGGCTTATTGTAGGCACCCTTATGCAGACACATGGCACGAGTACAATGACTCAAGAGTATCACCGATATCACCAGAATCCCTTATAAGTGGTGAAGCATTCGTCCTCTTCTATGAGCAAGAGAGCACCAAATCACTTATTTAATTTTTTTTTCTGTTGTATTGTATTTTATACCAAAAGTTACTTGTTATTTCTTTAACTCTCACAATAAAACATATTAAATTAATTTTACAAATAAAATGTTATTACAATATATATATATATATATATATATATATATATATATATATATATAAGCGATCCTATGGATACACAAAAATAAGAATATTACAGGGCTTGAAACCCACCAGTACAATACTCGAAACAAAGATCTATATAGGCTGCCTCGAATGAACTTCACCAAAACAATGAAGCAGACAGAATATTTACCAATCAAACTGTATAACCGTATTCCAGTGGCCTGGCAGACCTACTCTACTAAAATATTGACACACTATTTGAAAAAATCGCTGCTTGTACCCACTCTATAATATCGAAGACGGGTTTTCTCATGAATGGATATAATATGCCTGTTCTATCAGCTTACTTCATAGTTCAGTTTAAGTTAAAATATACATGCTCTTTTTTACTTTTTATATATACAATATGGATATAATGTGCTAGCTTACATGAAATCTTTTATTTTCTTTACACTATATACACATATATACACTATTTTGGGTGCTAGTATTATTCTCTTTTAGCTATAGTTTTGAAGTACCTACACAATCATGTTGTGAACTTGTCTCATAAACATTATTGTAAACTTTGAAGGTCAATAAAAATCTTATCTTATTTGATTCCTGCATTTACGTGTTTGCGATTATTTTTGCTAATTGCAGAATGACTCGTACGGTATTGCCAATTGTTATAAAATGTAACAAATGGAAGGAATTCGGAGTTGAGTTTGTGGAAATTGTTTTTTAAATTTTGTGGAATTGGCTCTTTAACTCTAATCAACAGATGTTTCAAATTGTATGTATATTGTAATTGTATGTAATATTGTAACTTATTTCTTGTTCCTTATATTCACTTAAATCATGGAGTTCATCTTCTGTTAGTCCTCTTTTGCTTCCAAAAGCCATTTGAACTATAAAACTTCGAAAATCACCTAAGTACTTCACGTAACATGACAAAGTTGTCAACCATAGAATCACAAAACAGAAACTGAAGTGAAGGGCGCCGACAAAAGCATAAATGTATTTGATTCTCTCACGGTGGGCAACTTTTTAGTTCAATAAATTAATTGGCTTCCTGCAACCTACTGAACACATATTTGTATCTAGTTGTCTATATTAGAAGTTCAATATATTGATTTCCGCTGTAAACCCTTAAAAAAGACATTTAAATATATTTGACTGCCGCAATATGGGCACCATTTTAATTTTCTACTTTATTCGCTTCACACAGTGAAAGGTTGGAATAAATATTTTCCCATTTTGTTTTAGGTGAAAAACTCATCAAAACTACTTGATTTGGAATGATTGAACCAATTTAAAATCCTCAGTTGCAACAGTAACTAAAATCGTTTTATTTTTCCAATTAAAATAAGGTAAAATGTAAAATTCCATGAATGTATTGTAACGTATCTGGGGTTTGCGGCTATTGAAATACTGAATTATTCTCTGTCCCCATAACAAGCTGTATTCCATGATAAGGCTTCAGTCTTTTCAGATGAATGTCTTAGGGCTACGTTGGATTCTGTAAAGCACGACGTTGATTCCTTTCTTCTCCTCGTAGTCTTTCCTAAAACTGTTAGTTTGGGATATATACTTTTCCTATGAGGATTGTACAGTCAAACCTGGTCACCCGCTTTGAATCCTGAATTACCTTTCAAATCATAACGAGATTTCATCCTATTACTTTCCTCTTCTGACCCGACCCGTTTTGAACATTTTCAATAATCTGTCCTTGGTTTATTTGCATAGTCCCTCACTTCTATCTCTTTGGCGCTTGGTGATCCACACACCAAGTCACAGCAATTGGAATTCCCTTTCAAATGTGGTAAGCTTGATTGAATCATGGACATCAGTTTATATGCCATAAAAAATAATAGTTGCCTGACCCTTCTGATTTTATTCTACAATCTTGGAAAGGTGTTCTTACTTAGTTCGGTTAAATCTTCAAATCATGCTATCCAATTGAGGGTGAAGTGCAGTTATTCCCAATCAGCACACAAACTTAATTGAATAACTGACTTGAAATTCCTTTCTTGGTGCACCAACCAATGATCTTGGTGTTGTGGGTGGTGCCTCTTGGTCTGAAATGGCATATGCTTCTACCCATTTACAGAAATAATCCATGGCAACAATGATGTATTTAATGCAATAATCTGTCAGAGGAAATGGTCCAGCTACATCAATGGCAATCCGTTTGAAGGAAGCACTTACATTGTATTTGAACCGACTCTCTACATCGTCTCGACATTGAACCCAGTAAAACCTCTGCCTGATCTTGTCCAGAGTCTTATTGACCCCTAGATGTCCTTATTTTTCATAAGAAATCTTCAAGACTTCAACTATCCTTTTCTGGGGCAAAACCTCCGATCAGCCGACTGCAGGGAATTTTACTCCGCCCATAAATAAAATAGAGAACAACATCACCAATAATCCTAGAAGTTTCTGGAATTATATTAATACCAAGAGAAATCACACTCCTTACCATCTAAAATGCACTATGATTATTCTGTCAGTGAAAATAATAATGATATTGTAAATCTTTTCACATGCTATTTCTCATCTGTATACAGTGATGAAACAGTTAACCAAATCCCAGAACATAAATTCAGTAAAATAGTTGATATATGTACTTTATAGTATTGATGTTAATGAAATTATAGAATTGGTCATGTAATTACCCTGGAAGTTGTCTACAGGTCCAGATGGAATCCAGTTATTCCTAATTAAAAAATGCATTTTTACCCTGGCCAAATCTATTTACGTGTTATTTAACAATTCTTTGAATTCTTCCATCTTTCCGGGATATTGGAAAAATAGTTTTTTGAAACCAATTTATAAAAATGGTTCACATAACGATATAAAAACTATCGAGCGGTTTGCAATCAGTCTGAATTACCCAAACTAGTGGATAGTCTAATAGCAAAAAAGCTTTCTTGGGATTGTAGACATATAATCATAAACGAAGCAATATGGATTCAGTCGTGGTAGATCTACTAGTACAAATCTGCTAATGTATCAACATTTTATTATAAAGGCCTTTGAAAATAGACACCAGGTCGATTCTATTTACACGGATTTTTCAAAGGCATTTGACAGAGTAAATCATAATTTGTTGTTACATAAACTATATTCTTTGGGTATTCTGAAATGGATTGTAAATTATCTTGACTGCAGATTCCAATTTGTAAAATATGGTAGCTCAGTATCTTTCCATGATACTACACAATAAGTACTATCTGTGATGAAAAATTATGAACATATTATATTATTTTCTTGTAATTTTTTTGTTGACCGATATTACGGAATGTACAATTTGTGATATTTTTTTACATATTCATTTATTTATTTTCATTTAATTTTCCGATGCCTGTGATATCTTATTGCGAAAAGTACCATCTGTGATAAAAAATATTTACATTTATTTATTTATATATTTATATTTATAAACTAACATTCCTCACCAGTATTAACAATCCTTACATCTCCCCCCGTGGCAAAGAATGCTGTTCGTACCTCCCCGTGGTCTTTGCTGAGCATTAACAATTTGAAATGTTTTAATTATTTATTGCTAGTTTTTTATCAGTAATTCAATGTTGAACAATCGTGGTCGAGATTTTAAATTGTTATTGGCAGAACCGAGCAGAACATTTCAATGTGTAGTTTTTTTATGGTTTGCAGCAAAAGTATATCACCATATTTTAACATTGGGCAGAGGAACATTCAAGTCATCCATGATAAAAAACTAGTTATCCCTCTTGTATAATCGTATTTTTTTAATAAAACAATCTATAAATCTCAAAATTTGTCCCCATCTTGGAGTGGAATTGGAATTTTTATGAAAAAAACTAGCTGGATCCGGCATGCATTGCAATGCCACACAAAGAAAATATCTGTCTGTCTGTTTCGTTCCGGTCACGTTTCCGGTACCGTCCCGGTCTATCTGTCTATTTTTATATCTTTGTATTAAATTTTTAAATTTTAACAAAACAATCATAATTTCTGACCCCAAAAACCCCCACGGTCCATAATCGCAAAACGCCATATTGGAGCCGCTATCTTGAATATATGAATTTATATATATATATATATATTATATTTATCTATATATATATATATATATATATATATATATAAACCTACCTATCTGTGTATATTTATCTATATATAGATATATATATATATAGATAAATATACATATATAGGTTCATAATCTCTGACCGTAGGCACAATATTAAATCTAATCGAAATATAATCTACAATAGTTATTTGTCCGACATTTTTAGTTCTTTAATTTTGATTTAAAAAAATAACTGATAAAAAAACTTTTTATAGACAAGCTTTTATGTAAGCCGTGTACTGAAACGTATAAAATAAATTTAAGTCATCGCTGACAATGATTTAATTATTTTTTGTTGAATTATTTGGTTTCAAAAAGCTTGTAGCGCGAAGTGTTTATAAAAGTAGGTACCAATTAATTTGATTGGGCAGTGATTAGTTGGTAAGTAAGAACTTGTAAAAGTATGATTTTTACAGAGTATTCATGAAAGTAGACAACTTGTCGAAGTTTTATTTTTTCCAATTTTGAATAAATAGACCTATCAGAAAACTCGTCCTTCATCTTGGTGCCGCCATCTCAAATTTATAAATTTTGACAAAAAATTCTTAATCTCCGACCCCAAAAACCCCCACATACCAAGTTTGAATCGAATTGGACCATAATCACAATGTTTTCATCTTGAAGCCGCCATCTTGAATTTATGAATTTTGACAAAAGTTCATAATCTTCGACTCCGAAAACCCCCACATACCAATTTTGAATCGAATCGGACCATAATCACAAAACTCGTCCGTCATCTTGAATTCATGAATTTTGACAAACAATTCATAATCTCCGACCCCGAAAACCCCCACATACCAATTTTGAATCGATTGGACCATAATCACAATGTTTGTCCTCCATCTTGAAGCCGCCATCCTAAATTTATGAATTTCGACAAAAAATTCATAATCTCCAACCCCAAAAACCCCCTCATACCAATTTTGAATCGAATCGGACCATAATCACAAAACTCGTCCGCCATCTTGAATTCATTCATAATCTCCTACCCCGAAAACCCCCACATACCAATTTTGAATCGAATTGGACCATAATCACAATGTTTGTCCTCCATCTTGAAACCGCCATCTTGAATTTATGAATTTTGACAAAAGGTTAATAATCTTCGACTCTGAAAACCCCCACATCCCAATTTTGAATCAAATCGGACCATAATCACAAAACTCGTCCGCCGAAAACTACGTCTCGTGTTTCGCCTACACCAAATAATTTGGTACGCCTATGGAATTTCTATTAATAGCCACAGTTAGACCACAGAATATAGGAGGGTTACAGAAGCGTCACAGTCCGGCGGCACCTTTGATCTCAGTGATGCTGAATTTTATGACCTTGGTTAATTTTTCTGTCACAATTACATGGCTTTTGCTTCCTCTCAGGCGTATGCAGCCAGCTCACTTGCGGGGGATACAACTTTTATGTCTCGTATTAATTCGGTATTCCAAGTTGTTATTTGACGAATAATGGTTCTAAAGAGGTTACTTTCTTTATGGATAAGCTCAAAATATAATTTGAATGCATCATAAGAATGCAATAATATTAGTTTTAATTCCTTTCAAAGTTAGAACTTATAAAATCACATGAGGAATCATCTGCGAGTTAAAAGTTAAGTTTCAGCATTATCTCTTCAAACAATGGTTTCAGTCAGTATCTTCCCTCGTTCAACAAAACCTTTTAAAATATTTCCGATTGAAAATCGTCAAAAACTAAGAAAAAAATCTGGAACTGAAAATTGGAATTTTTATTCAGATGACCGATTGTTTTTTTATTCTGAAAACTCTCTGATGTAAAAACAACAAATCTGATGAAAAAATCCACATTTCTATCCAGCCATGATATCTTGGTCTCCAGAATTCCATCAGAGTGCTTGCTAGTGGTCGATATCAAAATGTTACTTCGATTCACTAACTTGTTACTTTGCACACATTCAGCTGCTGATGTTTTTTCCGTTCTGAAAAGTTCTTTATTTACTTGGCAGGGGAGACTATTTCATGAAAAATAGGAGTATCTGAAAATACCTATCTGATGAATGTATGCAGAGTACCGAGATCTCGTATCTGTCGTCATATTTCAATTATGATACATTGCTACTCTTCTAAAGTCCCACTGCTGATAGTCAAACTACAAATTACCAATTATTCTCTTCAGAGCTCATTAGTTATTTTATTATTATTATTATTCTGTTTTCAAAATGTGCAGCACATAACCTTTGAGTTGAGCAGGTGTTAACCAATTGTTTGTCTAAAAAAAAGAATATGTTAAGGATCAGTATGTAGGATACATATGTTCCTATTGTGAGCTATCTGAGATGGGGATTTATTTACAGATGACTAAGTAAACTTATTTTCAAATTTATTAACAAAGAGGGGCGAACGATTGCAACGACCATAATATTCAAACCTCCCTACCTTTCAGAATCCTTTGGTAACCTGAAGAATTCTAATTATCCTGTCCATAGTGCGATTGTGGCATCCACGCAAGACACAATAAAATCCACTTTTTGTGTGTTCACTCATTGTAGATGAGCACTAGTACAATTGAACAACAAAAACAATAACTTCTTTTCTCCAATTTTAAGCGAGCATACACAAACATAAACAGTAACTACAATAAACCACAGAACCACAGTAGAATGCTGAAAGAGCTTATACTGTGACAGTGACAGAACACTATAAACAGAGTGGTTGACGTTGACTGAAAAACTACCACTTGCGCATGATAATTGAAATAAGGGGAATGGCGCTTCTGTAACCCTCCTATGTTCTGTGGTTAGACAGTGGTTTGGGCATCTTCGAGAAAAATTGGTTGTTAGGTAGGGGAAGGCCAAAGTGTTCGTTTCAATACTGGACGAGCTCTAGCGGTAATCAGTGCAGTCACAGTAGAGCTCGTCCAGTATTGAAACGACCGTTTGGTAGGTAGAGAGGGGGAAAATACGAGTGGACACGATTTGATGTGGCAGCTTATGCTACGGCGAATCTTCACCAGTGTCTTGGCATGCAGCGTTGGAAAGGTTATGTTTGTTTAATTAATAAATAGATAGTGCAGTTATTTATTCAACTTTGCAATAGTTTAGTTGTCACCTTGCCAAAATGCCCAGTGGTAAGTACTATTCAGTAGCGGGAAAATAAATTATGGCAAATGTTATGTAAGTTCTCTACGTCTCGTGTATCGCCTATACCAAATAATTTGGTACGCCTATGGAATTTCTATTAATATACTCGGCGCGCCGAACCGATAGAGCAATAAAACGCCATGATCATTGCATGTTCAGGGAGAGGGAGATCACTCTATCTGTTCGGCGCCACAGTTCGGGCATCTTCGGGAAGAATTGGTTGTTAGGTAGGGGAAGGCTGGACGAGCTCAAAAACACATTCAAGTGAATTTATTTTGAAATTGGTTGACTAGAGCAACAGGATTAGTACAATAATAACACCGTCTATATGATGGTAATAAGGTCCTTTCAATAATGCTAAATCAGGGAATTCAGAGTCGCACACACCGGCAAAATAAAAAAACCGCAGCTGTAGCTTTGTTGCTTATCGCCTGCTGGAAGTGCGTTCAGGAATCGCCGCTATACGGGGAGCGGGGACGGGTCGCCAGCCGGGGATTCCCGCGAGTGCCGAACTACGGACCATCAACTATCAGAAGTGAGACGACTGACGACTGAGACGAGTAACATATCCATTATACTTTGTACATTGTATATGCCTTTATCGAGTAACATTTATTGAGATATTTTTAAGGAATATCATCTGAAAAATCGAAATATAGTGTAAAAGTGTACTACTGGGATGTTTGAATCAGGTAAGTACTATTTATTATAGATATTTTAGGTCCATTTTCCTTCTTTAATCCGCACGCAGAAACGGGTGTGAACTTATCCACAACCACAAAATACACTGAGAAAAATGTAAATCGGATCTGTTTTTCGTTAAAATGAGAATTTTTGTAGGTTGATAAATGTAAGAAATAATATTTAGAATCAATCAATCAATCAATAAATACTTTATTGTCTGAAGAGTTGATTCTTATTGACAAAGCTTGAAAATGGAAAAAAAAATATATATATAAGAAATGTACAGATAATTAGATACGTGAATGTCAAATGGATAAAATGTACAAACATAAAAGATAAATATTACATATATGAATAAAAACATATTGTCAATCTCCTTTAAAAAAGAAGGACTATTTAAACAACACATTATAAAATAAGATGTCATTAACAAAAGGGTAACTAACAATTACCACCCTTAAGATTTAATAGCAGTCTTGTGTAATAAATCAAAACATATGAGATAAAAAATACAATAAAATAAATAAATGTCAAGTGGATAAAATGTACGAACATAAAAGATAAATATTACATATCTAAATAAAAAACATATTGTCAATCTACTTTAAAAAAGAAGGACTATTGAAACAACACATTATAAACAAACACATTAATAAAATACTATGTCATTAACAAAAGGGTAACTAACTAACTAACAATTACCACCCTTAAGATTTAACAGTAGTCTTGCATAATAAATCAAAACATGAGATAAAAAATAAAAAAATCAATAATATAAATATCCCATAAGGAACTATAGCTTTCTGCAATAGAGCCTTTTTTACAGTCTTTCGAAAGTTCTTCAGAGAAGTTATGTTTCTATAACTGGCTGGCAGATGATTATATATTTTTTTGCTTTCATATATGATGGAGTTTTTTGTCAGACTAGATTTAGGTAAGGGTAAGGGAACACAACCTTCATTTCTTGTTTTATGTTTTCGTGTTTCAGTAGGTGTTGAACCATATTTTGTGTGGATGAGGCATACAGTTTCCAAAATGAATAAACAAACGAGTGATAATATTTGTTGGCTAATAAAAAGTGGTTTGCAGTGATCGTGATATTGAGCTTTACACAGGTATCGGATTGCTCTTTTTTGTAGAATAAAAACACATTGAAACAGCTGGTTATTGCATAAACCCCAGAAGGCAATGCCATACCTCAAATGTGACTCAACTAGGGAAAAGTAGACCATCCTAGCCGAGGCTACGTTTAATTCTCTTGAAACAATTTTCATTGCAAAGCAGCTAGAGGCTAACTTCTTGCTCAAGGTCGTTACATGCTCATCAAATTTTAGCTTGTTGTCTATAATTAGACCTAGAAACTTAGTTTGTGGCTTATTTGTTATAATCTGGTTATCTGAGTACAAATTATCAAAGTCAAACTTAAAGGTGACTAGATTTGTTTTTTTTAAATTGAAACAAGTCGATTGGAGTCACCCTTGCTTAAATTTGCATGTGATCAAGAAAGTGAATTTTCTTTGGATGCGAATGGTGGCTAGGTCATTTATATACAATAAAAATAGAATAGGACCTAGTACCGACCCTTGTGGAACGTCCATTGCAACTTTGCCACTGTTAGAGTAGTTTTCCTGTATTTTTACTACTTGACTCCTTTCTGACAAATACGTGCGGAACCAGTCTAATGAGGAATTTCGGAAACCGTAAAATTGTAGTTTTTGCAGTAATATCTCATGGCTGACACAATCAAACGCCTTGGAGAAGTCGCAAAATACCGCCGCTACGGTTTCTCCATTATTCAAAGTAACATATGTATTTTCTAGCAACGAGAAAAAAGCATCATTTGTGCTTTTCGAGTTTTGAAATCCAAATTGGGCATGGCTTAATATGTCATTTCTGGTAAGATGTACCATCATTCTTCTTTTGACTAGTTTTTCTATTATTTTGGATAATGAATGCGTTGTCATCTCGGGTGCGGGGTTTAATCGGGGGTGGAAATGTTGAAAAAATTAAATATACATTCAAACGGCACTGTAGAGTTTTTTAGTTTGCAGAATCAAATTCAGGAGGTTGAAATACATAGCACCTGATATATGAAATCATTTGTCAGCCCGTAGAAGGGTGGAAATGTTGCAAAAACTCAGAATTCAGTTTAAACGGCAGTGTAGAGTTTTCTAGTATGCGGAATAAAATTCCGGAGGTCAAAATACATAGCACCTGATATATGAAATCATTTGGGGGGGGAATCAAAATTAAGTTTAAACGGCGGTGTAGAGTTTTCTAGTATGCAGAAACTAATTCAGAGGGTTGAAATACATACCACCAGATATATGAAATCATTTGTCGCCCCGTCGGAGGGTAGGAGTTTTGGGGGTGAAAATATTGAAATAAATCAATATTTAGTTTAAACGGCTGTGTAGGAATTTCTAGTTTGCAGAATCGAACTCAGAAGGTCGAAAAACATACCACCTGACATATGAAATCATTTGTCCGTCCATCGAAGGGTGTGTATTAAGGGTGGTAATGTTGAAACAAATCGAAATTCAGTTTAAACGGCAGTGTAGAGTTTTTGGGATTTATATTCATGATCTTTAAAAAAAATTAAGTTGAAGATTATTCTTTTTTTATTGAAAAATACGAATATTTAAGAAGGCCAGCTAGTTTTTTATCATGAATGACTTGAATATTTTTCTGCCATATGTAAAAACGGTGACACGTTTCCTGCAAACAATATATATCAGAACGGGTGTGAAAACAGCCACGGTTTTCGATCTGGCCACACCGCGCGGCCCTATCGCATTCACGCCTGAATTGCAGGCGTTCAGAATTTTCAATCAGTTTGCTCATTCCTCAGCGTCTTACTCTTCAAACAAAGTAGGTAGGTAGTAGGTGAACAAATGATCGCGCACTAGAAACATGATATGGAATATATGAGGTGAACATTATTTTTCTAAATTAGGATATTATTCGTATTTTGAAAGGTATTCTGTGGGAAGAGAATTACAATCACCTTTTTTTATTTTTGAGCGCACAATCGTTTGTAAGGCAATAGGAAAAAAGTTGGGCATATTCGAAACAAATAAAAATTCATATTTTCCAAACAGAGCGATGTATCGCACTCTGAGTGGGTAGGGAGTGTTTATACATCCTTTCTTCTTCAGCTTCTGGAGACAGAATCGTTTGTAGAGCCGTAGGAAAAAAGTTGGACATTTTCGAAAAAATTCAAATTCATATTTTTTAAACCGAGCAGTGTATCTCAGATTGAGTGAGTAGAGAGTGTTTATATAACCATTCTTCTTCAGCTTCTGGAAACAGAATCGTTTGTAGGGCCGTAGGAAAAACGTTGGGAATTTTCGAAAAAAATTAAAATGTATATTTTCCATACAGAGGGTTGTATCGCACTTTGAGTGGGTAGAGAGTGTTTATACAACCTTTCTCCTTCAGCTTCTGGAGACAGTATCGTTTGTAGGACCGTAGGAAAAAAGTTGGGAATTTTAGAAAAACATAAAAATTCGTATTATTTCAAACCGAGCGGTGTATCGCAGTTTGAGTGGGCAGAGAGTGTTTAAACAACATTTCTTCTTCAGCTTCTGAAAACAGAATCGTTTGTAGGGCCGTAGGAAAAAAATTCGGAATTTTCGAAAAAGATAAATATTCATATTTTCCAAACCGAGCGGTGTATCACAGATCGGGTGGGTAGAGAGTAATTATATAACCTTTCTTTTTCAGCTTCTGGAGACAGAATCGTTTGTAGGGCCGTAGGAAAAATGTTGGGAATTTTGGAAAAAAATAAAAATTCATATTTTCCAAACAGAGAGTTGAATCGCACTTTGAGTGGGTAGAGTGTGTATATACAACCTTTCTTCTTCAGCTTCTGAAGACAGAATCGTTTGTAGGGCCGTAGGAAAAAAGTTGGGAATTTTCGGAAAAAAGAAAAATCCAAGCAGAGCAATGACACATAGACATCTATCTCCAGCAATTTTAAATATAGGTTTATCAGTTACCTCAACTATTTTATATTAATACGTAGCCTTGGAAGTTGTTCTTTATTATACTTATACAGATTTGTAAGAAATGTGCCTTAACATACGATTTCCAATGTGTCTGGATGTTGAATGGTGTCTATAGTCGACCAGCACAAAATATAACAAATATGCGCGAGGAGAATCAATTAGTGAACTGGACCAATCTCGATTTGTTGCCACTTCTAAGCAGGCTCAGTCCAGTCAGTATGAACATTTTAGGGTTGATGTGTGTCTGGCTTATCAGGAAAGATAGTCTACGACGCCGACGTTCCATTGCATGCGAGAAATTATTTGCTGCAATAAATGTAACAAATAATTTCTCTTCTGAAAATAAGTGTTGTGGTTCCTTTTTGCCATAACGGCTTGGAAAATAAAATACATTCCACAAATTAAAAAACATAACGAAACTTGTGAAAGATAAACTAAAAATGTTCATTCTACGAATTAAGAACATTCTGACTGGCACGTAGATCAGACTGGATCAGTGTGAAAGCAGCCACGAGTTTCAGCCACGAATCTGTCGCGGCAATACGAAGTGTACTCGGCCGCCAGCGGTCCCTAAAATGTGTTGGAATTTCATGGCCAGAGCCATTAATTCATTATTTGATTGGAAAGTTTTCGTGGATGGGGATTTTTTTGCATAAACGTGTGCTACTCAAAGTGCTTTACAACATCTATATATCGAAATATTTTGTCGCACAGAAATTTGGCCCCCACAACGAATTGAATTAATTTTCAAAAAAAAATCCAAAACTCCTCTAAAGTTTTCGTGGATGGGGATTTTTTTGCATAAACCTGTGCTACTCAAAGTGCTTTACGAAATCTATATATCGAAATATTTTGTCGCACAGAAATTTGGCCCCCACAACGAATTGAATAAATATTCAAATAAAATTCCAAAACTCCTTCAAAGTTTTCGTGGATGGGGATTTTTTGTTGTTGATATTTTGAAAGAATCTTTTTTTCATATGTTTTAATGCTGCTGAAACAGTTTATTTGAGTTTGATAAAATATTTGTTCAGTTCCATTATTATTCCAAGATTAGACTTTATTTGATTTTTGGTGTATTAGATTTGCACATTCAGAATGTGGCACATGATTTGATATTAATTTTATTATAATGTATTCCCATTTTATTGCTAAATACCGGATCAGAAAACTGGTGGGTTGATTCGGTAATATATTTTAGTCAATATGTTTATTCTTGTTATTCGACAAAACTTTATTTATTTATTTATTTTCTATTGCGTTTTATATTTGTCGATAACAGTACTATTCAATACCTGACCTATTTATATTTTATTTACATTTTTTATTTTTGTTATTTTTTATATGTTTATTTTTATGGTGGATTAGACCTACATAGGATACCACATTAAAAAAAATGCGCCTGTCACTCTACCGCAAGGTGGTGAGGAAAAGAGTGAAATTGAAATAAAATAGAATTTTGTCGAATAAAGAAGTCTTGTAAAGCACTTCAAGTAGCACAGGTTTATGCAAAAAAATCCCCATCCACGAAAACTCTGAAGGAGTTTTGGATTTTTTTTTAATTAATTTAATTCGTTGTGGGGGCCAAATTTTTGTGCGACAAAATATTTCGAAATATAGGTCTTGTAGAACACTTCAAGTAGCACAGGTTTATGCAAAAAAATCCCCATCCACGAAAAATTTGAAGGAGTTTTGGAATTTTTTGAAAATTAATTTAATTCGTTGTGGGGGCCAAACTTTTGTGCGACAAAATATTTCGAAATTAAGGTCTTGTAGAGCACTTCGAGTAGCACAGGTTTATGCAAAAAAATCCCTATCCACGAAAACTTTGAAGGAGTTTTGGAATTTTTTTGAAAATTAATTTAATTCGTTGTGGGGGCCAAATTTTTGTGCGACAAAATATTTCGAAATATAGGTCTTGTAGAGCACTTCAAGTAGCACAGGTTAATGCAAAAAAATCCCCATCCACGAAAACTTGGAAAGAGTTTCGATTTTTTTTTTTAATTAATTTAATTCGTTGTGGGGGGCAAATTTCTGTGCGACAAAATATTTCGATATATAGATCTTGTGAAGCACTTCAAGTAGCACAGGTTTATGCAAAAAAATCCCCATCCACGAAAACTTTCCCATCAAATAGTAAATTAATGGCTCTGGCCATGAAATTCCAACACATTATAGGGACCGCTGGCGGCCGAGAACACTTCGTATCGCCGCGACAGATTCATGGCTGAAACTCGTGGCTGCTTTCACACTGACCGAGACTGGCACGTAAATGTGCTCGAGAGAAATAGTGCAGGAAGGGGAACAGTGGTCCAGTTGACTAATTGATTCTCCATTGGGCATATTTGTTATATTTTGTGGTGGTTGACTATAGACACCATCCAACATCCAAACACATTGGAAATCGTATATTGCGGCATTTTTCCACATCTGTATTACTAAAATGTATTTCTTGAAATCATTCGTTTATTCAGAAATGATATCTTTATTTCAGTGTATAGCTAGTATTCTAAAAAATCCTCAGTTTTTTTTCACCCATTGATTTCTTATATATTACTATTGCATAAACGACAAATTTCATCTGTGGTTCCGGAACAACTATAGTGACTTAGTCACAGTTTTCTCCACGAATATTACATTTTTTTATCATTTCATCAGACATACTCAGTAGCATTCGTTTTATTGACTGCCTGAAAAGATCCATATTTTCTGGTATCGAGAGACTGCTATGAAATAAATGATGAAATCCGCACAATTATATGAGTCAGTTTGTTTTATATGATCAACAACTTGGCTTTCCTAGTCTATTAAGGAAAATGAAATGACATGAAAGATATGACTTTTTATTTTTTTCGAAAACTTTTTTCCTACGGCCCTACAAACGAGTCTACTTTCAGGAAGTGGAGAAGGAAGGTTCTATAAACACTCTCTACCCACTCAAAGTGCAATACACCGCTCCATTTGGAAAACATGTTTTTTTTTTCGAAAATTCTCAACTTTTTTCCTACGGCCCTACAAACGACTCTGCTTTCAGAAAGTGGAGAAGGGAGGTTCTATAAACACTCTCTACCCACTCAGAGTGCGATACCTACCTATGTTTGGGAAATATGAATTTTTTATTTGTTTTTTCCCATATATATATATATATATATATATATAATATATATATAATATATATATATATATATATATATATATATATATATATATATATATATATATATATATATATTGTAATAATATTGATATATTGAAAAATATAAATTGTTTTTATATAATGAATGAAGCTAATAGCTTTTTGCTGAACCAAATTGATATGATATAGATAGATATTTTTGCCCTGTAAAATAATTTGTATGTGGTAATAATAATTGCCAACGAACGTCACTGTTCTCTCGTCACGTAGCTGACAATTGTTATTCCTTTTCTCCCCACAGCTAGCACAGTTGGTACGCCCTCATCTCAGATAGCCGGTTCAAAGCAATTTAGCCACTACTTGATATGTCAAACTCAAGTTATTCAATGGTCGTAGGTATGTTTGTTGATCATTGTGAAAAAACAAACAACAAAATATCATAAAGCAATTATCTCCTTTATTCAGGAAGACTTAAAATACCTGGCCTACGAGAAATAACTTATACTAGGGTGAATCAAACAAATATTCACGGATAAAAATAATAAATCAGATCATGGATAGATAAACAGAACCTCACTTTTTCCGTGAGAGTGACGTTTTCTGTTATTGTTCAAAATAGGGTGACATAAAGTTCTTCGAATGTGAAATTCGTTATTGGTGAAATAATTCAGGACCGGAAGAGCACTATTAAAGTTTTATACCTGGTTGGAACTGTTGGTGTTTCTAATTATACCATGAATCAGGATGTCTCCTCTCTCCAATCGCTGTCAGGACTGCAATATCATGAATCAGGAACTATATAGATGCGGAAATCAGCATTTGGATCGGTGGATATGTTATCATTAAGGTAATATTGGTTTTGTTTACCAAATGATGGGATTATTCCAATTTTCTTTTAGTAAAATTTTTGCGTGGCATCCGCTTGGAAATTTATTTTCCATCTCCCCAAGCTTTGTTTTCTCTCGCCTAGCTACATCTTTTTCTTCTTGTTTTTTCATTTGAATTTTTGAATTGGTGCACTAAATTGTCACTTTTCACTGTTTATATTTATATTGCATAATTTATATATACAATTATTTTTCCACTCTTATCATTATTTACAAATTTCAAAATTAATTGCTTCTGATACCATCTCATTGCTAGCCTCCCACAATTTCCAATTTTACACCTCCATCATTCCCTTTTTAAATTTTTCCTTGGCCTTTAGTTATACAATTTCATATATTATGTTTAAATTTTTAAATTTTTAAATTTTTAAATTTGCTTTTTTGATATCATTATGATTTTTATTTAAAATTTTGTTTTATAGTATTTTGACATTTTTATCTATCCATATTCTACCTAGGCTCACAATATACATAGAATTTCAAAAGTTATTCACAAACAAACTCTTGAAACCATTAACCATCTAGTAATTATTCTTTTTGTGGGTTTTTAGTCTTTTAAAATTTACAACTGGCATAACATAACATAACTATATATATATATATATATATATATATATATATATATATATATATATATGTATATATATATATATATATGTATATTGTTATGTTTAGAAGTACGTTAAATATTTAAAGAGTTGAAATAAGAATAAAAAATTGGAAAAAAACCCATAAATAAAAAAATGTTCGTATTTAGTAATCTGTGCTATGTTATTTTACAGTTTTTCTGAAACCTTATATAATATTACTCGATACCTATGTTTGAAATAAACATGTTTCCAACATAACAAGCAATTGGCATAATTTAAAAAATTATAGAAAATAAATTTCACTAATATATTTTGAGCACAAGCAGATAACAAAATGTTAAAAGTTCGAACATTCTGTATATGAAATTGGATTTGAACACAATAGCCAATGAGATGCCAGGAAAGATCTTGATGCAAAATTAGGAATTTTGAAAATATGAAAAGCAGAAACGTCAAAAGAATGATTTTTACATGTCTTGTAAATAGTATGTAAGGTAGTTAGAAATGTTTTGTAAATAAAAACTGTCAAAAAGGTGAAAATAATGAAAAGTGCAACAAAAGGTGCGGAAAATTCGAGAAGGAAACAAATGTTGTTGGTATCAAGGGAGAGGAATGAACAAGCGAAGCGAGTGAAAACAGAAAAATAATTTTGTAAAAACCGAATGAAGAAAATTGAAATTTAAAAAAATCAATCAATATGTATTAGAAAAACAGGTATTTTACAAGACAATATGGGGAATACTATGAAGAATATTAACAGATAGAAGATCCCAGATGCAGAGTTAATCTTACCTTTTTTCATTGGAGATTTACCAGTACGAGGCAAAGTCACAGTCGACAAAAGGGGCTGCAGTTTCCAGGAACGGGAGAAAATCCGAAACACTGAACATTCTCATTACTAGAAGTCACAGGTATTTTGAAACCATAAAAAGTTACTGCAGTGCAGAATTAAAACTTTTAAAGAACCATTTTTGATAGAAATCGTTCATGATTTAATATATAGACCACATAACCTACAAAACTAGGTTACAGTTCACTATAATGATCATATAACTTCACATTTTCTGTATATATTTGCTATGAAGCACTTATTAGGTTATTTATCGCAGAATAGGTAGTAGTAAGTTTTCCTGAATGAAGGAAATTATTATTCTGATGAATTTCTGCATTATTTTCAATGTTTGAGCAACAATGAATTGCTATTTTCTGAAATTTACTTCAACAACGACCAGAGGGCTCCACAGTAGAACCGACTTCTGAGATTCCATAGGCGTACCGATTGGGTTAGCTGAGGTGAAGGAAATAAGGTAAAATAGTAGATGGAAAGAAGGTAAAGTGCATAGCCGGAGATATTAAATATTTATATGGGTATTCATTTGTCAATATATAGTAAATTAAATTCAAAGGGATATTTTTAAAAAAGTAAAAAAAAAGAAAAAAAAAAATATTAGGGATTATATATATATATATATATATATATATATATATATATATATATATTGTTATGATGTCTGGTTGTGGAAGAAAATAAACAAATATAAAATATTCTTATAGTGTTTTGTGACCTCACTGGTTATTATAGCTTGGAGTTTGGTTGGGAAAAGGTCAATTAACTGAAACCACTATGGATCTGTTGCCGACGTTTCAACTTTTATAAAGTCATCCTCAGGGCACTACAATAGGGATTGTGAATATTACGAGGGTGAATAGTAGAGTAGCTTAGTACATGATAAATTACATGATAAAAACCTCAATAGAGGTACAAACAACTTAAGCTGTAAATAGGTCAAATCTTTTGAAAATATGTATATATAAAATTGACATGGATAAAAATTATTGCAAAATTGTAAAACAAAGCATGTAGTAAAACAACAGGATACTTACAAGAAAAATAGGTTCCTTGTCGTGATAAAATGTGTATTAAAAAGGACATTTACATATATTTGGATTCCTCTTGTTATAATATAAAATAAAATAATAACGAACCGCAATCAACGCATCATAACAATATATATATAAATATGTATAGAAATACTACCTATTGGGGACGTCACTACAACACGACTTTCAATAAAAACTTTTTAACAAAAAATTAAACCGACGAAAAAATCAACTGAAAAGCAAAAAATAAAATAAACCATAGTCTAAATGATAATTGAGCTCCTAAACTAATGTTAGTAACTGATTTTGAGTCCATCAGTTCGAAAGTTTATTAAATATATTTTGTCCAGATTTCAAGAAAAATTCGTCAATGTTGTTCATGGCGCACTGAACAAAACGTCAAAAATATCAATGCTGCGTAGGAAAAAAATTAAATCCAATATTAGTAGTTATTATGCGCGTCTTTTTCCAGAAAATCTAAATCCCAGTAAGAAAACTATGAATAAACTTAAGAAAGCGAAAATATCAACATTACTTTGTTAAAGAAAAATTCAATTGCTTTCTAGGTATTTTGAAATAACATCATTTTGGGGATTGGCAATATCCCCTTCTAAAGACACGTATTATTGCTATAATATGTACTTCTATTTCTAATAGTTTATATGCATGAACATGCAGTGGTTCAATTCTTGCCGGTGACCCCACGGAATAAAATTTACATTCCACCAGATAAGAATATAAATAAAATAACTAATAAAAAACTTTTTAAAGACAAACTTTTATTTAAGCCGTGTACTAAAACGTATAAAATAAGTTTAAGTCATCGCTGACAAAGATTTAATAATTTTTTGTTGAATTATTTGGTTTCAAAAAGCTTGTTGCGGGAATTGTAATGGAATTAATACTTCGACAAGTTGTTACTTACCAACCAATCATTGTACAATGAAATTAATTGGTACCTACTTTTATGAAAACTTTGTAAAAATTAAATACTTTGACAAGTACTTACTTACCAACCAATCACTGCCCAATCAAATTATTTGGTACCTACTTTTATGAACACTTCGCGCGACAAGCTTTTTGAAACCAGATAATTCAACAACAAATTATCAAATCATTGTCAGGGAATTCGTTATTTTATTTTTTGCTTTTAGTTAGTTCGCCTTAATCTGTTCATTTCAAATAGAGCATCGTTATTACAAGGTCTCTTCCCTGTAAGTTTTGAGCTGACAGAAATCATGATCTTCGACCCCAAAAGCTCCCACACACCAATTTTGAATAGAATCTGACTATAATCACAAAACTCGTCGCCATCTTGAATTTATAGATTTGACAAAATATTCATAATCTCCGATCCTGAGAACAACCCCCACATACCAATTTTGAATTAAATATGACCATAATCTGAAAACTCGTCCTCTTATCTTGGGGCCGCCATCTTAAATTTATAAATTTTGACAAAGAATTCGAAATCTCTGAACGCGAAAACCGCCGCTTACCAATTTTGAATCGAATCGGATCTTCGACTAAATTCATAATCTCCGCCCCAAAAACCCCCACATACCAATTTTGAATCAAATCGGACCATAATTATAAATCTCGTCCATCTCGGAGGCGCCATTTTGTTATGAACACCTGTGCCAAATTTCAAATCAATCGGACGACTAGAAGTCGATCAAAATCCACTTGCAATATTTGACCCTAACTAACGAACGAACTACCTAAAAAGTGAAACTGAATAAAAGCTTGTAAAAATTGGTTTTGCCATAGGTATTCATCCCTACCATTGCATTGATAAATATGGAGATGTGTGCCTCCGTCAACAAATACATCCTGGGTATTGTGACGAACCATTTGAAACTTCGCAGTTATTTTGATTAGATAGTTGCATTCCAGTTCGTGTCAACAAACAAATCATATCATTGAAGATTTTTTTATTTATTTCCTTTCCAGAATCGATAAGGAGACACTAAGACAATGTGTTGACTATGTGCTTGGTTCTATTTTCGTACAAATTAAAAAAATCTCGAATTTGTGGAGTGAGGTGATCGATATTTTAATTAAAAATGGGTGCAGACGAGGGTTTGAAAACAATAATGAAAGGGTGAACCTTGTGCCTCAACTCCAGAGGAACTCCAAGAAAAATTTAATACATTCACAAATTGGTGTCATAAAAATTATTTGGTGGTGAATGCAAAGAAAACTGTTCTGATGCAATTTTATTCCAGGACGAATAAAAAAATTGATAACTTTCATGTTAGAGTAGGTGATGAAATAATTGAATCATCAGATAACACCAAATTCCTTGGTACATATATCGATGGTAACATGACCTGGGAGTTGGGTATGAATCATGTCAGTAAGAAAGTTAACGGTGGGTATAGTATTTCTAATCCCAATTGGAACGACATAAAAAGTTTCGGGAAGGGATTCTCTTTGCACTTGCCGCATTGACATAGGCGTTCGAATATTATTTTTCAGAGGTATTTCTTCGGTTACTTATTCTTACAATCATAGCAATTGATCACCCCATGTAAAAGTAGACACATGTTATCTCAACTGGATTTTATTATTTGTTTCGAAAGGTCTCCAGAAAGCCATAATGATAAAATTATTTTCAATGGATAATTCCTAACCTCACGGCACGGCAGTGATTAAGGAATATTGTAAAATGAGGATATTATGCAGCTGGAGATAACATATGTCCAATCCAGCTAGCCGAGCTTTCATTACTCAAATATATTTGATAGCGCCTTTACTAATAATCTGGGCAACTGGAGACACGCGCCAGATTTTTTGTATGATTGTACCAGGAACGCTTTGAAAGTAAAAACACTGGTAGTATATAAATTTCCCATTTGCCGGGTAGTGCATATGAACACTCCTCGTAGTGCTCTTATTTTATTGCCGTTCCAATTGGGATTAGAATAACTGTACTACGCAATTAGACAATTGAGTCCAATTTCAATAGAGCTCAACTATTAAATGTTTACTTTGCTCTTGTATATGCCCATATTTCCTATAATATTGCTGTTTGGGGTTGTACCACAAAACTAAATAAAATATGTGTCTCCCAGAAGAGGGTTATGCGACTTATAATAGACTGCAGATAATCTAGTAGACCCCGCTTTATTGAGAATAAAGTTATGTGCGTACCGTGCATTTATATTTACAAATGTACACTGTTATTACGAAAACAGATACAGAATTACAATCGAAACTGTGATTTCCATGCATATCCTACCAGAAAAGGCGAATTAATAAGATTGCAGAAACATTCAACTCGTTTGTATGAAAATTGTCCGAAGGGGGCAAAATTTTATAATCACTTACCTGGCTTTTTTTAAAACTAAGACATATGTAAGGTGAAACATATTAACATTTCAGCTTTGTGAAATCAAATAAATTTTACAATTTTTCTAACAAATTTAATAATTTATGGGATGATAACGCAACCGCGGGACACCTTCCAGGTCATCATTCTCTTGAGTAACTAATACTAAAACATGAATTCACACATTTTTAGCCTTGTGCTTAACGAGTTACTCGAATTGACCACTAGCTCTATATTGGTAATTCAAAATAACGGATACTCCCTCTGTGTCGATTTTTTAAACTTACATACGTACATTGTTTACTTTTCCAAACATTAATGTTTATATGATTTTACCATTCTATACCTAAACTTGTCGAATCTCTTGTAATTGTTGTTATTTAATGAAATTCTTGTTTACTTGTTGACTCCGTCCTCGAGTGAAAAAATGAGTGATTCAAGTTCAAATCATTATTGTTGTGTACCTCAATGTGACTATTGGCAAAACGATACCATTGTATTGGAATAAGTTTTCATCATTTTCCGTAAAAAATAACGTAACGTTCTGGTGAGACTAATCTAGATTGAGCGAGTCTATAGACAGACGATGGGCTCTTGAAGAAGAATACATTTCCCTTTCCAAAATCTTCCTGTATCGTCTGTGGCAAAAAAAAGTTAAAAAGGTCCTTCAAAGAGAGTTGAGAGGAAAGAAAAGACAGTTAAGAAGAGAAGAAACATACATTGTTCATCATACCGAAAATTATTCATACGGTATGGAAAAAGCGTGACTATATATATATATATATATATATATTAATATATATATTAACAACAGTTATTGATAGGACACCTATAATCTGTGCGGGAAGCTTAAACCTAATATCGTGGAATTTTAATAGCAAAATTTATATATATATATATATAAACAAATGTGTCAGATAGGCCTACCCACGATACCAATAGTCGTACTCCTCATGCGTTTAACGTTTAACTATATATATATATATATATTGTTATGTTATACCAGTTATAAATTTTAAAAGGAAAAAACCCACAAAAAGAATAATTACTAAATAGTTATTAGTTTCAAGAGATTGTTTTTTGAATAACTTTTGAAGTTCTATTTATTTATAAGCCTATGTATAATATGGATAGATAAAAATGTCAAAATACTATAACACAATCAATTTCATACACTGTCATAATGATTATAACCCATAATTGGTAAAAAGACAACAAAAAGTCTAGATTTACAAAATTTTCCTGAATAAAATGTGATCTACAAATTTATAAATTTGAAACATACAGTATATGAAATTGTAGCTAACTAAAAGTAGCCAATGGTAGAACAGCAAACTTCTTGATGAGAATAGCCAATCAGGGAATAGATGGTCATATGAAGAATTGGAAATTGTGAGAAAATAACAACGGGGTGGTGTCATAAGCAATTATTATTGAAATTTGTACATAGTAATAAGAATGGAAAAATAGTTGTATATATAAATTATATAAGATGAACCCAAACAGTGAAATGTGACAATTTGGTGCGCGAATTCAAAAATTCGAATCAGAGGGGGAAGGAACAAAAATTGGTATCTAGGTGACAACAAACAAAGCCACAAGAAGATCGAAAATAAATTTACAAGGGAATGCCACGCAACATTTTGGGAGAAAGAAAAATGAAATAATTCCAACATTAGAAGAGAAAAACCAATATTACCTTAATTATACAACATATCCAAGTATCCAAAGCTGATTTCTGCATCTGTATGGTTCCTGATAGCGATTGGAGAGAGAAGGTATCCAGTTTCAGGGTATAATTTGAACACTGACAGCTCCAGCCAGGTATAAAAACTTTTAATAGTGCACATCCGGTCCTGAACAATTTCACAAATAACGTATCTCACATCTGAAGAACTTTATTTCACTTTATTTTGAACTATAAAAGAAAACTTCACTCTCAAGGATAAAGTGAGGTTGTGTTTATCTATTCATGATTTGATTTTTATGATTATCCGTGAATATTTGTAGATTCACATTAGTATAAGTTATTTCTCGTAGGCCAGGTAAAATTAAGTCTTCCTGAATAAAGGAAATAATTGCTTTTTGATACTTTGTTGTTTGTTTTCTTACAATGATCAACAATCATACCAATGACCATTGAATAAATTGAAATTAGACGGCAGTGGCTAGTGGCTCAATTGCCTGAACCGGATATCTGAGATAAGAGGTGTACCAACTGTGCTAGCTGTGGTAAGAAAAATGATAACAATTGGCAGCAACGTGACGAGAGAACAGTGACGTTTGCTGGCAATTATTATTACATCATATAAAAATATTATACAGGGCAAAATATCTATCTATATCATAACAATAATAACAAAATAATTTGTTATATCATCATTATATAACAATATATATATCTAGGTGATAAGGACACATTGTTTACTTTTCGAAACATTAATGTTTATATGATTTTGGACATTGTACACTCAAAACTTGTCGATTGTTGACATTCAATGAAATTCTTTTTGGTGAATATTCTTTGACTATTGTATGTCCTCGAGTGAAAAAATGAGTGATTCTAGTTCAAATCATTATTGTTGTGTACCTAAATGTGACTCTTGGGCAAAACGATCCCGTTGTACTGGAATAAGTTTTTATCATTTTCCCTGAGAAAATGAATGTAACATACTGATGCAGACTAATCTAGGATTGAGTGAGTCTATAGGCAGATGACGGGCTCTCGAAGAAGAATACAGTTCCTTCCCAAAATGTTCCTGTATCGCGTGTGATCAAGAAAAAAAGTGAAAAGGAACCTTCAAAGAGAGTTGAGAAGAAAAAAAAGAGAGTTCAGAAGATAAAAAAGAGATATTATTCAACATACCGAAGATTATTCATACAGTATGGAAAAAAGTGATTATGTATATCTAGTTGATGAGGACACATTTTCACACCATCTTGTTTGTTTTAGATGAAATAAAAAAACTGTTTTGTTAGTTTATTTTCAATTCGAAATTCACAAATAATGTGTAACATTTCTTCAAAATAATTATACAATAATTCCCGATGACTTACTAAGCTGTCCAGAAACTTCGAAAAATATTTTTTGCAGCAATTTAGAACATACTTTGTCTCCTTCAAAGTGAGTTTTCGCAAATGATATTGTCTTAAGATTTAAATACACCACTTCACTAGAGTCTTGAAATTAATAACACTACACAAAAAAACTGGAAAATAATATCAAATGGAAATATTTAAGAAAAACTCCAAACACAAGTGTATAACCTCTGAAAAACAGACAAACATATGTCTGGTTTGAATTTTCGCACTTTGCGCTGGCATCTAATTTTGAATTCCAATAGCTGTTGTATCATGCTATTTCTCAGCAGTCATTCAAAGTTCCTCTCATACAAGAAATCAAGTATGCCAAATCCGTCAGCTGTTTAATACCACACATTTTCATGTATGGGTGCAATCTCCAGGGTTTTAAGTCAAGGCATCTGTTGATGCATTCATTAATTGTCAATGAAAAGCTGCAATGAAACATTGGATGTAAAGAAATATACATCAACTAAGATCATCAAGAAAAACAAATACCTTATTCAACACAATTTGAAGAGAATTGTATATGGAATAACACTAACACAAAAACATTATTCTCAATAATTCCGAAATTGTATAATTTTGTATTCTTTCTGCGTTCGTCACCAAACTAACCGCTTAACTCATGTCAAACTTGATCGTCCAACTAACAGCTGCCGTTCTCCCATCCACACCTTTTTTTATTATTACAACCTTTTATTAAACTTGCTTCGTTCGTATGTCATTCTGTCATTCTTTCCGGTTCAAAATTTGTAATCCATTTTTGGATCACTTGCCGACATCCGATTGATCTGAAATTTGGCAGGTGTTCATAATTCCGGTGACAATACAGTATCAAACTTTTGTTTTTGGGGGCGGAGATTGGGAATTTTTTGTCAAAATTCAAAAATTCAAGATGGCGGCTCTAAGATGGCGGACAAGTTTTGTGATTATGGTCCGATTCGATTCAAAATTGGTATGTGGGGCTTTTCGGATTCGGAGATTATTAATTTTCTGTTAAAATTTATGAATTCAAGATGGCGGCTCCAAAATGGCCAGAAATTTTGTGATTATGGTCCGATTCTATTCAAAATTTGTATGTGGGAGTTTTCGGAGTCTGATATTATGAATTTTTTGTAAAACATTTATGATATTAAAATGGCGGCTCATAGAATTTTTGTTAGAGAAAAAACAAAATGGTGTTCCAAGATGGCGGACGAGATTTAGGTTCATGGCCCGATTCGATTCAAAATTGGTATTGGGGTTTTAAGAGTAGAAGATTATGAATTTTTCTTCAAAATTTATAAAATCAAAATGGCGGCTCCAAGATGGCCGATGATCTTTGTGTTTATCCGATTCTAATCAAAATTGGTATGTGGGGGTTTTCGGAGTTCGAGATTATGAATTTTTTATCAAAATTCACAAATTCAAGATGCCGGACAAGTTTTGTAATTATGACCCGATTCGATACAAAATTGGTATGTCGGGGTTTCTGGGGTCGCAGATTATGCATTTGATCGAAGATTATTGATTTTTAGTTAAAATTCATGAATTGAAGATTTCAACTCCAAGGTGGCGGATGAGTTAATCTTTAGATGGTCTCCTCATTGAGGGACTAGATAGCTCAGAACGTACAGGAAAAAAAGGCCTCATAATAACGATGCTTCCAACAAAAATGCATAGATTCAGGACTCAAGCACAAAATAAAATAATTAATAAAAAATCTTTTTAAAGACAAGCTTTTAATCAAATGCACTAAAAAGTTAAAAAAGAATTGCTTAGGTTGTGTGACGTAAGTTATTCCGTGAGTTATAGATTCAAAAGCTTGTCACATTCGAACTGGAAACTTTGTGCGACAAGCTTTTCAATCTATAACGGAATAAGCTGCGTCACACATCCTAACAATTATTTTTTACTTTTTAATGCATTTGCGAATACAAGCTTGTCTTTAAAAAGTTTTTTTATTAATTATTTTTACCTACCCTTTTTCCTCAAATATGCTTCGCATGTAAAATAATTTCATTTTAGGAAGTTGAAATCTTAACTTCGCATAACGGCACCAACGATGACAAAAAAACTGAGGAGTTGTTCAAAAAGGTACGAGGGGTGCTCAACAAGTTGACGCCCCAGAAGTTTGACACTCTGCTGGCCCAAATCAAGGCCTTGCAGATTGATACTTTGAGAGGCTGCAGGGCGTTATAGACTTGTGCCTCGATAATGCTGTGTATGTAGGTGAACCGAACTATTCGGTTGCCTACGCTCTCATGTGCCGGGAGTTGGCTTTGATGCAGGTTAGTTTTTCAATTTATATTCCTCATTCGACTCATTACTACTGATGGATGTACTTTGGACGAATGACGGATAGCAATAAAAAATCAGCTTATCGAAAGTTCCAAAATACTATTGTCTTGAGGTACACATTATGCAGTATTAATTACTCCTTTGGAGGAGTTAGCTCATTTGTCTGAAGTAGTAGGTCAGTTTATTTGTAAATTTTTATTATTTGCCATATTTTTTTGATTTGACGTTTTTAGGTGCCAACAAATACTTTACTGAAGAAAAACCGGAATATGTCAATTTTCGTAAATTACTTATTGCTAGGTGTCAGTATGAATTCGAGAACCAATTTGTTGATGAAAATATTAGGGGTGATAAAGTTAAAGAGATCGAAGAATGTACCGAACCTGAGAAATCGAAAGATCTGCAGTTCGAATTAGAAAATATGATAGGAGATTGAGGATGAAGCGTGTGGGAAATGTTAGGTTTATAGGTGAGTATCTTAGGTTGAGGAACTTTGTACCGACCTTATCCTTTGTCTTTCGAACAATTTTGAAAAAAGTTTTTTGTATGTAATAATGAATGATAGCTTTTTGATCATAAATTTCAATAGACAGGATTGTGACTAACAAGAGACATTGATCTGATTTCTGAATATTATCAATGGAAATTGAAACGTAAATCACTATTTTCAATTCAGGATATATTTTCAAATTTGAAACATAGTGGAACCCGTGAAAATTTTCGAACCAAGTAATTGTTTGAAATTCAAATAAAGTGATGGAATATTTTTTATTTATTCTACGCAAAAATAAGTATTTTTCTGCATAGGAAACTACAAAATATACAAAATCCATCAGATTAGAATGGAATATTTTTTTACGAGGTTGGTGCATGGTCTCTTTTTATTGGTATTTGTGAAGTTTTTTCATATTATTTGTGAGGACAAACTTTTCAACTGATCATAACCTGGTCATTAAATGAGCTTGCAGTAGTTTTCTACCAAACGAAAAAGCTTCCATCGTTTTTCAGGGGAACTTTTCAAACAAAAAATGTTAACAGTTAACATCATGATGAGGTGTTTGAATTTCCTCCTTGATAACAAGGACGAAGAGAGCCTAGAGTGTCTTTGCGCATTATTGACGACTGTCGGTAAAGAGCTCGAATCAAATAATGTTGGTCTATCAAGTATATTCAACCAGATGAAGATGCTAGCTGAAAATAAGAAAGACACCAAAGTCAGCAGTAGGATAAGATTTAAGATCCAAGACGTGATAGATCTAAGGAGGTCAAAATGGGTGCCAAAGAGGCAAGACGTCAATCCCAAGATGCTAGATCATATCCAGAAGGAAGTTGAACGCGAACAGATTGATATTTATATGATGAATTCGATGAAGCCTAGAAATGACAATCTGTCGAACCAATGGACCCAAAATAGGAATGGGGGACGAAGCGGTAGGAATGTTTCTGATGATGGTTGGTGGATGACCATGAATACCAACAGGAATAGAACAACGCCGTTCACAGTGCAAAGCAATAAGCCAAGATGCAAACCGGTAAGATTTCTTTTTATTGTTATATAAAAAAATTTAATTTTTAAAATGCAAAAAAAAAATGTTTGATACAGTTTAAGCTCCTTGTAACTGATAACACTATGTTACAAAGGCGTTTAGATCTGTTAGATTAAAGGATACACTTCATAATCAAATTGTTATAATGGTTAGTAAAGTTAAACATTCAGCAATATATATATATATATATATATATATATATATATATATATATATATATATATATATATATATTACGAAAGTTGAAAATTGTGTCCGAGAGAACTACATGAAAAAGGAAATTGTGGCATATTGGACAAATGATTAAATTAAAGAAAAAAGCATCCTCAAGTGGTAGTCGAACCCACGACCTTATCATCAATATGCCACAATTTCCTTATTCATATATATATAGTTGTTTTTAAATTTTTGAAGTAAATATATAAGTGACATGATTTTAAAATTCAATCAAATATTGTTTTTTTTTTTTTTTTTTTTTTTTATGTTCTGGTTCCCTCGAAAAGGGATATCCTGTAATGTTCAGAGAACATCGTGGGAACCAAGGGAAAGAAGGTAGGAGTTGGTGTTCTTCTTAAATTTCTGGAGGTTGTATGCCTCGGGAACAACCTCCTAGGCAATGAGTTCCAAAGCCTCGCAGTTCGTTGGATGAATGAGTCTTTGGAAAGTGATGTTCTGCAGGTCTCCAAAGTGACCACGAAGGGGTGTGAAGACTGAACTTGACGGGTTAATCTCGAAGAGACTGCCAAAGGAGGAACGATTGTTGATATTTCAGAAGAGCATCGCCCATGAAAATATCTATAAAATAGAGACAAATCGCCAACTTTTCTACGGTGTTCCAGACAAGTGAGCGAGTTTGTAAGCGAGGCATCACCGACGAGACGAATTGCCCTTTTTTGGACAGAATCCAATAGCTTCAGGATATGTTTAGGTGCCGCACTCCAAATATGGGAACAGTATTCCAGGACAGGTCGGATCTGTGCCTTATAGATCATAAGCAGCTGACTGGAGGTGAAATAGCTCTTGGCACGAAACAAAAAACCAAGTTTTTGGGATGCACTTTTGGCAATGGATCTCACGTGATTTTCCCAGGAAAGATTATTGCTGATAGTAATACCAAGCATCGATATGGATGACTTCAGTGGTATGGTTACTCCTGACAAAGTTATGTTAGGCACAGTGAGATCAGCTTTTCTGGAGAAAAGACATGCTTGTGTTTTGTTTGCATTGAATTCTACCAAGTTATTGGATCCCCATTCGAGAATTGTTGCTAAGTCCATATTTATATTGTTAACATTTCTTCCTCGTTCATTTCTGGTTTCACGGGCTGATATAGGGGCCCTGGAAGAGAAAGCGGTATGGAGGGTACTATCATCGGCAAAGCTGTGTACTGGACATGAAGTTGCTTTCAACAGGTCGTTGATGTGAAGTAAAAATAGTGTTGGTGCTAGAATGGATCCTTGCGGAACACCAGCATTTATGAGTAGAGTGTCAGATGAAACTCCATCGACCACTACATGGAGAGACCTGTTTGAGAGAAAACTAGCAAGCAGAGAACATAGCTGAGGGGGCAAGCCATAAGATGGAAGCTTGGCGAGGAGTCCCTGGTGCCAAACTCGATCGAACGCCTTGGAGATATCTAATGCCACAGCTAAAGTTTCTCCATACTTTTCAATAGATAGCTGCCATATATGTGAGACGTATGCGAGCAGGTCACCAGTTGATCTCTGATGGCGGAAGCCATATTGCCTATCATTGATAATTCCTGAGTCTTCCAGATATTTCATGAGCTCGATGTTGATGGCTTTTTCCATGACCTTTGAAATAATAATTTAATTTGACCTATTAGGAAATCATGACTAACATGGTATTTTTTTTAACCTACCATTGATGAGCCTTTTGGTTCAAGTTCTCCATGGGGTGCATGGGGTAAAGGTTCTGTAAGTTCCAACAATAAAGCTCCTGGAGCAGGTCCTAACATTTTAAAAATCAATCAAATAGTGTTGAATTTGACGTACTAGGCAATCATTACTAACATTTTTTTTTCAGCCTACCATTGATGAGCCCTTTGGTTCATCATCTTTATTTGGTGCATGGGGTAAAGGTATTGTAAGTTCCAAAAATAAAGCTCCTGGTCCAAACACTGCCAATATGTATGCTGCTTTAGAAAATATGGAATCCGATAAACGTAGTCTGAGTAAGTGTAAAATCAATATAAAATCTCGATGATTGAAGAAAATTTAGAAAAATTGCAATATTAGTAAATAATTTCCAAGATTTAGCCATTCAAAGTTGTAAAAAGTGTACTTGGGAATTTAGTTCATTTTATTTAAGGGTAAATAACAAAATTATTTAAAATTCAATGTAAGGTGAAAAAACATGTAGGGTTATTAATAAAAACGAATTTATTTTGCATAATAAAAAAAATAGAATAATGTCTCTTTGATCCAACTTTCTCACGAAATTGAATTTTCCAGATTGCAATGGATAGTAATAAGATGTTCAGCAATTGTGTTTATGTTTTTATTATTAACCTATCCTTAGCTTGTTTTGTAATTGATCCCATCCAATCACTAGTCCTTTTGTTTTTATTGTTTTAGCAGAGATGAGTGAGGTGTTTTTCGTTGGGAATGAAATATACTCCATAATAAAAAAAAAAATACAGAAAGTAATAATAATAACAAACCTTTACTCCCAAGAAACTTATAGGACTTCATAATGGGAATATAACATTATAAATAAATCTTGAGTCTTCACACCTATCATTTCACAATATCATAACAGATACATCATGAGAAAAACAATCATTAATCACCATATCATGTATTTTAGGAGAGGAAAAAATACATTTTTAATACAAAGTGATTTTTGTAAATATTTTGAATTGATTGAATAAATATATCTACATCATTAAAACACTTTTTTATAATTGTTCCTAATGTTGTTCTTTTAATTTGGACGGATTTATCAATACATTTCTTTGGTACAACCAAGGCCACCGTAGCATTTGTTTTTTATGCTGCAGTATAATTTTTGGCAGGGTTTCGCTAGCACCAGAGAGTCCAAGGGTTCTAGGAATGGGGTTTGATAGTAACCTTTCCACATTGATAGTAATACTTATAAGTTTTATTCGAATCAATAAAATTGCACACACTACAAATTGACAGAACAAATTCATAAATAATCTAAAATAGTAGATAGTATGATGAGAAAAATCATTTTTGAAAAAATTCAAAATTATTTCAATTTTTATCTAAAATTTTACGTACACCATTGCAAATACACGAATAACTTATTTCTAAAATAAATCACCATTAGGCTTTTTAATAATTTTTTTGTCAACTTAATTCCTTTATTCCTTTCAAAATGATCCCAATACTCGTAGGGAAAGAATATGATTGACAATGAATTTCAGTTTAAGAAATCCTATGACAAAATCATATTTACCGTCATTCAGTTCAGTGCGATATAAAAAATTCAATTCCTTTTCAACAATTGCAATGATCCCAATACTCGTAGGGAAAGAATATGATTGACAATGAATTTCAGTTTAAGAAATCCTATGACAAAAGCATATTTACCGTCATTCAGTTCAGTGCGATATCAAAAATTAAAATCCTTTTCAACAATTGCAGTGGTCTCCCTTAATTTTGATTAAGTGTTTTTGAAATTGTTGAACAAATATTTTAGTGTCCGATCTAAACTAGTTTTTATAACGGAAAACGAAACCGAGTTTTGGTTTCTGTCTCAGTTTCGGTCGAAAACAAAACCGAAACTTTTTTTATGGCAATTCCCCATTGCATATTTTCAGTTAGCGCCTTCGTTTCTGTTAATTTCAGTTAGCTGAGGGTGCGTATATGTATTCGATAAACTAATACTTTTGTTATTCTTAGAGACTAAACAATCTACTGTACGTGGAGGGAATTTGTAAATCACACAGAACAAAAACAAAAATATTATTTTATTATCAATCAGTACCAATAATGGTACGTTACGTACCTAAACTATAGAAGTATTTCTGTTACTATGATAATCATTCAATATTACACAATTATAATATAGGTACTGATTTATATTAGTAATAATTATTAAAAAAACTTTTTAAAGACAAGCTTTTATTCAAACGCACTAAAAAGTAAAAAATGTGTGCCGTAGGTTATTCCGTGAGTTATAGATTCAAAAGCTTCTCGCTCAAAGTTTTCAGTTCGAATACAAAAGCGACAAGCTTTTGAGTCTATAACTCACGGATTAACCTGCTTTTTAGTACTTAAGTACGCATTAATCTATGCATTTTTGTTAAAGCATCGTTATGTAAGTTCTGAGCTATCTAGTTCTTCAATGAGGAGACCATCTAAGGATTAACTCATCCGCCATCTTGGAGTTGCCATCTTCAATTTATGAATTTTAACTAAAAACAATGATCTTCGACTAAATTCATAATCTCCGACCCCAAAAACCTCGACATACCAATTTTGAATCGAATCGGGCCATAATCACAAAACTTGTCCGCCATATTGAATTTGTGAATTTTCATAAAAAATTCATAATCTCCGACCCCGAAAACCCCCCCGTACCAATTTTGAATAAAATCGGACCATAAACCATATTGGGGCCGCCATTTTGATTTTATGAATTTTGAAGAAAAACCCATAATTTCCGACCCTGAGAACCCACACCACATCTTGAACTTTTGAATTTTAACAAAAAAATCACAATATCCTTCCCCGAATACCCCCATATACCTATTTTGAATCGAATTGTACCATAATCACAAAACTCGTCCGCCATCTTAGAGCCGCCATTTCGTTTTTTTTCTAACAAAAATTCCATAATGCATTTTCAACGGAATTATGAGCACCTGCCAAATTTCAGCTCAATCGAATGTCGGCAAGTGCTCCAAAAATGGATTACAAATTTTGAACCGGAAATAATGACAGAGTGACCAAATGACATACAAACGAAGCAAGTTAAATAAAAGCTTGTAGATAAAAAAGTATAGATTCCAAGTAAATGTATTTTTTTTTGACAGTTTCATGATATACAATTTGTCATAACAACATGCCTTTTATATCTCTTGACCGTGAATAACTAACTAGATGCATGAAAAGAATATCAATAATAATAGACCGGGAGTTGGTGACACAAAATATTAGGTCATTTGTACCAGTATGGCGGTTCTTCAGGGGTCCAATTACGGAATGACAAACAAGAAAATGATGGTCATAGCGCTGGTACCGGCGGCCCAATCTCGTGGGCGTTAATCGAACGTGTCGGATAAATAACGAGTGTCGAACGATTTGTTCCACAAAAATGCTTGTATTTTCCGATAGTCGATAAAAAAAGAAGTAGGCGGTAGCGTAATGCCATACTTCTCCGGTGTGACTTACAGCCCGCCATACCGACGCGAATACATTAATTAAAAAAACAATTCAACCATTTGTACCAGGCTAATTTATGCGCAGCTAATCATCGTCGAGTAGCCATTCACGGAAATCACCTTGCCATACTTTTCCGACGGTTCCCAATGGCCGCCATACACGTTTTGAAAATACGACTGTAAAATACGTAAAATAATTTTTTACATCATGGAATTCTGTTCGTTTGGATGTAATTCTACCTAAAAAAAAATATTCCAGATTGTAACCATGGGGCGGACGACTGTCAAACTTAAGCCAAGATGTTGAAAAAAAAAATTGATGATTTGTACCAGTATGGCATTTGGATTTTTGGAAATTATATGATACAATGTGACCATTATTATATTTGCCATACTTCTAGTAGAGGGAAAAAGTGGCGCCATACTTGGTTTTTCGACACGTTTTCAAGGTACAAGACATAAAATCATTTGTTACAGTATGGTATCATCGTATTCGGTTCGTTTGGATAAAATTCAACCTAAAAAAATTTATCCCATACTGTAACTATGGGGCGGAAGTCTGTTACACTCGAGCAAGATATGAAAAAAAATATTGTAATGAATTGAAACAGTATTGCATTTCAAATTTTCCAAACTTGAAAAAAAACTATGCTTTGGAAAAATTACACTGTACTTATTGCTATGTATTTGTGGGTCGCCTGACAAGCAGCTGCCGTATACCTGCGTTCCCATACATTATGTCTTACGAACACGATGAGCCAAGACCTCTACAATTCGAGAAATCTATCGAGCGCCGGTAGCCGTACAATATTATACGACATAACATCTGGTTATAAGACAAGATTGCCGCCACCTAGGTGTTTGAAATTTTGTATTTATATTCGTTAAACCTCAAACTTACAGGAAAAATTAGTGCCATACTGGTACAAATCGTTCGAATTAGAATAAAACTAACTTAAAAAAAATTTACTCCTTCGGGGTAGGCGGCCATTGGGAACCGTCGGGGAAGTATGGCAAGGTGATTTCCGTGAATGGCTACTCGACGATGATTAGCTGCGCAAAAAATAGCCTGGTACAAATGGTTGAATTGTTTTTTTTAATTAATGTATTCGCGTCGGTATGGCGGGCTGTAAGTCACACCGGAGAAGTATGGCATTACGCTACCGCCTACTTCTTTTTTTATCGACTATCGGAAAATACAAGCAATTTTGTGGAACAAATCGTTAGACACTCGTTATTTATCCGACACGTTCGATTAACGCCCACGCGATTGGGCCGCCGGTACCAGCGCTATGACCATCATTTTCTTTCTTGTCATGTCGTAATTAGACCCCTGAAGAACCGCCATACTGGTACAAATGACCTAATATTTTGTGTCACCATCTCCCGGTCTATAAGTGGTACTATTGGCTATGTGCGAAGTACTCGGTGGGGGCAGTCAAATCGATCGCAGTGCTTGCTATCGCAGAAATGTGAAACATATTGGGACTGTCAAATGTATTTTAATAATTCCACGTCAAATCAGGGTTCTTATTATTAGGACGGGGTTATGAAATATCACCGATTTTGTCCGGCATCTTATTACGTCATTGGAGGGGAGGCGCCAAGTTTGAATTTACAATGAAAGTAGTTATGTTGAATCCAATCGGTGCGATGCGAGTAAATTGAAAAATGTGCGTGTGATTGAAAGTTATTGATACATATTTGTTATTAATATATTCTATAGGTTCTGAATGTTAGTTTCTTTATAATAGATGCAGCATATGAAAGTAGCTGTAGTGATGAAAAAGTGAACTCCATATAAAGGGAGATGTTTCAAAAACCGAAAAAGGTGCCGAAAAGGTGCTGATGATTTTTACAAGCCACCAAAAAAGTTGGAAGAATCCTGAGATTGAAAAGCTTAGTGTGGAAACGTATTTCAAATACGAAGCTTGAATATTTCTAACTTGTTCGATTCTTTATTTGGTGGAAATTCATGTTGAATTATTGAAGAGAGAAAACTACAACTTTTGTCAAATTTCCACTGTGTCACCATATTTAACAGAGCACCTGAAGTGTCCCGGAATTTTTAACTAATAATTAAAATTAATGAAAAAACTGATATTCTAGTAAACAATAACCTACTATACACTAATAATAAGAAACAAAAACACAATGAACTAAGAATATACATTAAATATACGAGAAGCAAACAATAATCACTCGGAATCAGAAATTTCCCAAAGATAAACAATGAATAATCTCCGTGACACTGCCGTGTTATTATCATCGTTGCAAATATAACCAAAATTACCAAATTCAGTATAGCCAACTTAATTTCCCTCCAATGACGTAGCCTCTCCCTTTCTTCAGTCACCCCCTTGTCCAAATGCTCACTTATTTCGTAACCCCGTCCTAATAATAAGAACCCTGCGTCAAATTCGCTGTCTTATCTTTTTGCTGTTTATGAGCTCTAGAAGGAAATGGGTCACAATACAATAACTGCACAAATAATGGAAAAAATAGTTTTTAAATTTTACAATTTTCCAAAATCGGCTTGGAAATTTGAGTAAAGAGAGAAAAATAGGATAGCTGCTGTGAGAAGGAAAAAGGAAGTGACCTAATTACGATTTCAGTAGATATATGTAATGAAAACTAGCGCAGCGCGAAATTCAAATTGCACATACTATAGTGAAAGCCAGATTTAGAATGCAGTGTGGGCCTTATGGAGCGCAGGGTTGACGCCGATGTCTGGTAGTCGGACACGTTAGAAAACGGAAGGTTGAGCACGCCAGGACCGTATCAAGCGGCTTAGACGTTCCTCGGTTTCGTTCGAAGCATTGTTCAACAATTATTTCACTTGAGACACCGTGCTGAAGACCGTTCAAAATGCATTGGGCTATGCCTACACCACAGTTTATAGCTAAAGAATCAGTTCGCTCACTTGGCGTCGGCACTTTGATCTTTATGTTCCCGTTTGTAGACTGCGCAACTCTGATTTTTATCCCTCGCGCATACCGCGTGTTACTGTGTTACTAATACTGATATTTTTCGGATACTTCGAAGAGCGATAATCGCGTACAGTCTTCTGCGCATCCTGAATTCTTTCCCTGGAGTGGATGTTACCTTGGAACATGCATTTGGGCCAAGTGAGCTAACTGCTTCTTTAGCTATAAACTGTGCCTACACTGCATTCTAAATCTGGCTTTTAGTATAGAACCTTGGAAACTTCGATCATCACTTTTAGAACATTGCTCATTACATAGCAAATTAGTGCATGGATTTGGTTTATGGTATTCTTGATATTTGACGCAAAAATATGAAGTTGCTTTGGGCATTTTGCGATTAGGGAAATTGGATTGGAGCTTAATAATGGTATATTATTGATTGCTGGTTTCGGTTTTCAGTGTTCATTGATATTTGACATCTGAAAAATATGAAGTTGATTCGATAATTCTTGAGTGACTGGATAAGAAAATTGGTATATTTCTTTTAGAAAATACTGCTGAATAGATGCAATTACACTCTCGCGGAGGAAATAAATAAATAAGGCACAATTTAGGTAACTTACATTCAAATATGCTTTGTGGGGTGTTAATGTTATTGAAGTTTACCTTCTAATATGGGCTCGTATTGAATAACTTTGGCCGTTAATTCTCAGTTTTTCAACATTTCTCACATGTTAACTCATAAATATTATGAATTGCATTCAAATATTGACAATGTTACACATTTCTTCAAGTTTTTCACTTGATTTTGATATAAATGATCAAAAATGGCTTATTATCTAACTGTGGAATAATTCGCGGGTCCCGAAATGTTACGGTCGCTAGGCGTGTTGTTGAAGACCTTCAACTGCTTTGGTTATTGGCTTACAACAATTATTATTCATTATTATAGTGATGGAAGGATTGGATGGATACGATACAGGATTAAATGTCAAAAGCGCCCTAGGCTAGCACCTCATATGCACCCCTCTGGCGGTCATATATTTTGCAGAATAATTAAGTAGGTTAGGACACGTGTACCCTTAACAGGTGGGCGTGAATGAAAAATGTGATGAGCGTGAAGAAAGCAAGAGTGAATCTTGTGGTCGTTCAGTAAGAGTAGGAATCACGAATTGATAAGGGTTGGTAGCTGATGTACTTACTGTCAATTAAGTTAAAGATTCCGAATCATGATTTTTCAATTTCGAAAAGAATGTATCAATATTTTTTGTATTCTTGATTACATTTTGCTGTGTAATTTTTTTCCTTAGCCTTTCTTTTATATGCTGCACCACTAGGTTTTTTCTTCAATTCACAAATTTTTTCGAAGGTTAAGGGTTTAACGGGAGCACATTTTCGAAGGCTTCAAAACGGGGAGGGGTGATTTCAATTGCACACTAACAGTTGAATTTCACCTTGGATAGCAATGTTAGCCAAGTGATGTTAGGTTATGATAATTAAAAAAAAATCAAAGAACGTCTGCAAGAACCTTCTTTTGGCACAAATTTTTTTGAGTTCTTACACATAATGAACTAATCAAACAAACACAAAATATACCGCTGCGAGAACGTAAACAATGCGATGCTCTAAAGACAAGTCAAAACTAAAAAACTTTTTAACAAAAAATTAAACCGACTAAAAAATCAACTGAAAAGCAAAAACTAAAATAAACCTCAGTCTAAATGATAATTGAGCTCCTAAACTAATGTAAGTAACTGATTTTGAGTCGGCGCCATACAAACAATTATCGAAGATCATTATCTATGAAAGAAGTCATCAAAACGCAGCCGTGCATCTCGCTGCCATCATTTTACGCTTCACCTAATTCAATTGCTAGTTTGTTTGGCGCCGACTCAAAATCAGTTACTTACATTAGTTTAGGAACTCAATTATCATTTAGACTAAGAAGGTTTATTTTATTTTTTGCTTTTCAGTTGATTTTTTCGTCGGTTTAATTTTTTGTTAAAAAGTTTTTATTTTCTACTGTTCAGTTCCGTATTTCGTCGGTTTAATTTTTTGTTGAAAAGTTTTAATTTTTCAATTTTTTGTGGCGAAAATCTACCAATTACTACCTATTTGTTTTTTGATTACTTCCAAAATACTTACTTACCCACCTTACTTCAACTATTACCAGTTAAATAATATGATTATCTTCTTTTACTATTTGTTGTAATATAAATTATTTTCGTTGTTCTGGTTAGTTTATTTCATTACTTTGTATATCATTCCATCCTCTCATAAAATATACTGATTTTGACGGATGTGGAACAAGAATAATGTCAGTAGCGATCTGTCATTGTCAACTACGTATGTGTGTGCCAATGTTCACTAGTGAAAAATCAATTATCCCCTATTTTGCTACCCGTAAGGGTGGCTAATTCCTTCCGAAATCCAATTATAAGGTATTCCCCATCTATTTAAAAAAAAAAACATCCAAATCGAAGAACCCAGTACAAAGTTATGCCTGATAGAATCGGTTAACGGACCAGAATTCAGAGGGTGAGTGATCAATATCCTTCATTTCGCTACCCTTAGGGGTGGATTTCATCTTTTAAATTCAAATGGGACCAAATTCGAAGTACACCCTATCCACTGAAAAAAAAATCGGAATCGGACGCCTCAGTAAAAAGTTATGCGTGATCATTCATAAAAAAATAAGATGGAAAAAAATAAAATATACGGGTCGAATAGAGAACCTCCTCCTTTTTGGTTTCGTCGGTTAAAAATCACGCCACTCGTCGGCTCCCGACCCGCGCCGCCACAAGCGCCTAGCGGGAGCACATTTTCGAAGGCTTCAAAACGGGGAGGCGTGGTTTGAAATTGCGGAATTCTTTAAACTTCAGAGCCGGAGCTAAACCGAAGCCGAAATAGTCCCTATCATTGTTCAATTGGTTGAAGGAGGAAGGTCATTTTGAGGGAGGTTCTAGAAGCCAAGGGGGCCCCGCCCACCATTGGGAATATTCTAAGAGCTGAGAGGGATGAGAGCTTCGACAGGCACAATCGGCAGAATTCTATTCTGAGTGCCAAATCTCAGGAGATAATTTGTCTGGATATGACTTACGCGATTGCTCACGAAAGATGTGGAGATGAGCGTATCCAACAGAGAGTTGTGGAAGAGTCTGACCAAGCAAAAATGCCATCAACTGAGAGTGTTTATTGAACATATGAGAACAAATGAGAAAAGGTACGAGAGAAGAGTTACAGCACATAATTCAAGCCGGGGAATAGAGATAGTTTTCAAAGGCGACACCTTTGATTTTGCACAAATTAATTACACACGGGGGCCATCATCACAAATATATCTGCAATATATATGACAGCCGAGTAACTCTGCTCACTAGCATCCGCAAAACCATGGAGAGTGAGAGTACATGATGTCGCTCTAGAATGATGAAATGCATGTCGGAACAAGCTTATGTTCGAAATAGAGGGAAGTTCAGATTTGAAGCGAGTCCAAGTAGCCACAACATCCGATGGAGGTGAATCATCCCAACCAATGCGAAGAGTCCAGAGATGTTGGATGAGTTTTTTGGCGAACAATGTGAGAGGACTAAGGAACCCAAGTGGGTCAAGTATCCGAGCAAGTTCAGAGCGGATGTTCCTTTTTGTACAGGGAAACTTTAAGGAAGAGATGCTGAATGTGAAAACATCAAGCACAGAATTCTATTGTAAACCCAATACTTTGACAGAAGAAGAGTTATTGAAATCGAGGGATGTGGACTTGATAGAACTTTTGAAAGAGAGTAACGCTGGATGATTACTATTCCATTTGTGGAGCTTAGGAGAACGATACGTTGAGATTTCAGAGTTTCAACTGATTACTCATCATACATAGGATGAGTTTTGTATAGCTGCAGCCGCTAAGGGGAAGTTTTGACCTTCCTTCTCCGCAAGATAAAGGAGAGTTCCTATGGCAAGGAAAGGAAACGAACTAATCCCATAAGTAACAGTATTGAGGAGAAAGTCTTGAACAGGTTAATCAAGTGAAAATCGCAAAAGAATTTTCTGATATTGCCTGTGGTTTTCTGACACTAGAATTTGGCGGTACATTGGGCGAATATCGACTATTAGAGAAACATAATTCATCCTGAAACCGAACAAGAGTGTTACCAAATCACTCCAGTGAATAAAGTGTCATGGAGGTATGTACCATTAAAACTCTTTGCAGAGGCATCGAAGGCAACCCTAAGTTTGGTGCTTGCACTTTCCGGACGAATTATACAATGATGCGGATTAAAAAAGCTATCAGAGTTGTCAGAGGTGTGTTGTTGATCGAGGTAATCTTGCATTAAATCACAATATTGTTGATTCAACTGGGGGTCCTTTCGTAACCTTCGTTCTAATGAGAAAAAATGTCGAAGAGCATTAACGTCTCTAGAATCGGGAAACACAGAGATCATCTTCTGGAGTCGATTCGCAAATTCGAGCAACCTCTTCAATTTCCCCGAAACGCTTAAAAGATGTTTCTAGAGGAGGATCACATGAACAGTGTAACGAGTTTAACAGGTTGGAACTAGGCTCACAAGAGACTGTTCCCGTGACAATCCAACCGAAAACAGTATGTAATGCAATGCCTTCGTTGTCATTTCTTGGTAGCTGACTAGATTCGAAAATGAGGGGGAATATATCCCCACTGAGCAAGAAACATACCCATGAGGTTTATTTACGTTTAATTCTTGTCCCCGTGACAACGTTACTGGGAAAAGATAATTTATAAGTTATGGAGACGTAATATTCGCGATGTTATTATAAGCATTGTCACTAATACAGCCCCAAAAATCATCACAGCTTCATTTCGTACCAAACGAACTTTGAGACATCTTCAAAACATCTTTGCGATTTATTTATAGCAATGTGTCTTATTTATATATTTCGGATGTTCTGATTTCAGAACATTTCACTGCCATGAGGACGTCGAAGATACGTTTGGTGGTTAAGAAATATGATGTAACTGGTGCGTTGCAAAAACGTTCTCATCTGGTCTTGTGTTTTATCTTTGTCTGCTCTAACCTAACCTCAAATTGGTTTCGTGCACATTTGACAGATGGTCGACATTGGAGGTAGAACAATCTCACATTTCCGCTTGTTAAAGAACGTTTATTAGAAATTCTTACTGTTTTTATTGTGTTTCGAGTGAAATATTGTGAGAATGGACCTGAGAAAATATTATTTTAGTTTAGATGATGTTCACCAAGAAAACGGTTTAAAGAGAAAAAAATGTCTTGCATTTCACAACAGCACAATGGCATGATCATCTACGAATTGAACAATAATATATGTAATCCAACTACTGAATTCTTTTTGAAATCGGTAAAAATGTTCAACTCTCCAACATTAACAAATCGGAATAGTGAGATTGTTTTACCTCCAATGCCGACCATCTGTCAAATGTACAGGAAACCAATAAGTGGCAGTATTTCATTTATCGTTTATCGATTTCTTGTGCGGTTCTATACTACTTACTTAGTGAGTTTTTTTGAGTGATCAAATTATTGATGGTATTTATTACTTATCTACAAAAAAATCAATATGTGAAAAAAAGTTTTGTCACATCATCATATTGTTTTCTACTAGAAGAGTGATTAATAAAATCTCAATATGATGGTTTGATTTGTTTGTGGCATCAGTTTTGCCAGAAAATTTGCAATTCCAAGAAGAAGAATCAACAGGAAATATCCTCAAGACGATTGAAAACTATATATAGCGATATATTTATGGCCCCAGGTATCTAAAAAAAGGACTTGTTATGTAACGATTTCATACTCGTATACAAGTTGGTTGGTTGGTTGAAAGCTGACGAGCCAGAGACAGGGTTGGCACTTAGCTTCCCTTGACACTGCGACCAGCTGGGGTCTATTGTATCACTCTGTCGTCAGTGGTTCCTCATTCAAATAGGTTTGTGCCTTTAATTAGTAGCCTGTTGATAAGGTTCTTCGGATTCATGCCTGTTTCCGGGCTGATCTCTCCAAAGCTTCTGTGTCGCCTACTACTTAGGGCGTCGCAGTCGAAGATAATATGAGAGGCTGTTTCCTTCTCTTCATCACATAGCCTACACTCCACGGTTTCCCTGCGTACTCCCATGGTGTTTAGGTGTTTTCTTAGGCCGCAGTGTCCAGTCAACAGACCTATTATTATACGTGCCTTCGTTCTGTTCAGGTTCAGAAGGTCAGCCGTCAGGGTCCGGTTTGGAAGCCCTACCATGACTTCGCTGTGTATTTGCCCGACAGTTTGATCCCAATATTGTTGGTGTCTTCTTTTTATCCACTCGTCGATCAGGGTCCTGCATCGGTTTTTGCTGATCTCGTGTACAGGTTCTGGCCCTGTGAATAGCGTTTCAGATGCTTGTCTAGCTAGCTGGTCCGCTTTTTCGTTGCCTTCAATGCCTCTATGACCTGGCACCCACATCAAGGTGACCTTGTTGTGTTTTGCCAGCTCGATGAGGTTCTGGAGGCAGTCCCAGACCAGTTAAGACTTTATCTGTATAGAGTTGAGTGCTTTGATAGCACTTTGACAGTCAGATAGAATGTAGATGTGTTTTTTCCTATAACCACTTTCTAGATTCTTCTGAATGCATAACCATAATAGCATGTGTTTCAGCCTCGTATAGCATTTGCCAAGCGGTATTATGTAATCCCTTCTTGGCCTTACCCCATGTATTCCTGCTCCCGTTCCTTCAACTGTCTTCGAACCGTCTGTATACCAGACTATGTCCGCAGTTGATTGTGATTCTATACTCGGGGCCCATCCAGATCCGTCAATTCGTGTTTCGAATTGTTTTTCGAATGAGTATAGGGGTTGCATGTAGTCTGAAATCATTTCGAGTTCTTCGATGTTGATTACATGAGTGATTCTGGTATGTACAGTTGTTCGGATTCTCCAGTTTTTTGTTTGTTTCAGTCTGTATGCACTCATCCTGGCCTCTCCAATGACATGTAAGTCAAGGGGTTCGAGGTTTAGGATGATTTCCATTGCAGCTGTTGGAGTGCTATTTATTGCACCCCTGATACAGAGACAGACAAGCCTCTGGATTTTCCCAAGGTTGGTTTTTGCCTGTCTTTGATTTGTTTTTGGCCACCATAAGAGTGAGCCATAAGTTACTCCTGGTCTTATTACCGCTGTGTAAAGCCAGTGCATGGCTTTCGGTTTGAGCCCCCAGATTTTTCCAAAAGCTCTCCTGCACATCATGAAGGTTATCTTACTTTTATTGGTTACATGTTGAAGATGCGGGTTCCAGGTTAGTTTCTTGTCGAGAATCTGCCCTAGATATTTCACCTGCTCTACTACTTGTGATGTTTCACCGAATAGTCTGGGAGGTATGAGATCTCCCATGTTCTCCGGGTAAAGGGAATTAGTGTTGTTTTGTTCAGATTTGCCCTTAGGCTCTCTCTGTTGCACCATTCCTCTACTGCCCTCAGTGCATTTTGCATCAGCTCTGAGGTTGTTCGAGTATTCTTTCCTTTGATGTCATCTGCATACCCTTGAGAGTTATACTCTTGGTTATTCAGAGAAATTACCAGTTCATCTTCAACCATGTCCCACAGAAGGGGGGAGAGTATGCCTGTGGGGTACCTCTGGAAATTTGAACCTGCTCTGTTTCCTCGAACATGTTGGCTTGGACCAGTCTATTGTGAAGCATTGAGTGTATCCACCTGCAGGTGGTTTCGTCAATGCCTCTTCGAGTGGCCGCAGAGACATACTTCCAAAGGAGGTGTTGTCGAAGGCTCCTTCGATATCTAGGAAAGTGCATAGTGCAATTTCTTTGTTTGCTAGAGACTCTTCAAGCCTTGAAACAAGCTGATGAAGTGCTGTCTCGCATGATTTTCCTGTTAGATAGGCATGTTGGTTTTGATGTAAAGGCCGTTCTACAAGAGCGGTTTCCCTTATGTCTCTATCTATCAGTTTTTCTAAGCCTTTCAGAAGAAATGACGATAAGCTTATTGGTCTGTATGCCTTTGTCTGGTCGTATGAGTCCCGTCCAGGTTTTGGAATAAAGACCACGTTTACAGTTTTCCAGGTTCGAGGTAGCCATCCCAATGCTAGGCTCAGCCTGTACAGTCTGCACAGTTCTGGTGCTAGATATTTAACTCCGCTCTGAAGTAGTATGGAAAATACTCCATCTGGGCCCGGAGACTTGTAAGGCTTGAAGGAGTTTATTGCCCACACTACTTTTGAATGAGTTACCGTTCGTTGAGCCACTTCCCAGTCTGCCATTTTTGCCCTCAAATGAAGGTTTGAAGGGATTTCATATCTGGGGTTTTGGTTTGTGGTGACAGTGGATCCTGGGAAGTGTGTATGGAGCAAGAGTTCTATAGTTTCCTTCCCAGTGTTGGTGTAATTTCCGTTGGGTTTTTTGAGAGTCCCCAATGGATTGATGGGGTCTTTGGAAAGGATGCGGTGGAGTCTTGCTCTTTCTGAGGTTTGTTCTATGTCCTCACAGAACTTCCTCCATGACTTTCTTTGTTCCCCTCTGATTTTTTGTTGTATTCTGTGAGAGTTTTGGAATAATTCTCCCAGTCACCAGTTTTTTTCGCTCGATTAAATAGTTTTCGCGTTTTGTTTCTAAGATATGTGATTTCGGTGTTCCACCAGCTCACTTTACCTTTAGTGGTGCTGCGCTTTAAAGGGCAGTTGTTATGATATGAAGTTATTATGGCCTCCTGTAACATTAGGGAGGTTTACTCTATTTCATGAATCGTATTTGAGTTAGTTTTGACATTTTTGAAACTTGTGAGATTTGCCTCCTAGTACCCCGACCAGTTGGTTTTTCTGGGATCCCGACACATTACTGCAGGTTTATTGGCATAGCCAATCTCCACTTGTATGTGTCGGTGATCTGAGTTTGAAGGTTCCTCAGATACAGCCCATTTGCTGACGTGCCGAACCACCAAAGAAGAGCCCAAAGTGATGTCAATGATCTCCCGTCTGTTACGGGTTACGAAGGTTGGCTCATTGCCTCGATTAAGTACTTCCAGGTTACTGGAGACAATAAAGTCAAGCAATGACTCACCTCTTGTGTTCGTGTCGGTGCTCCCCCACACTGTATTATGGGCGTTTGCATCAGCTCCGATGATAAGCTGGAGTTTGTGGTCCTCACAGTGTTTAACCAAAGCCCTCACTTGTTCTGATGGTGGAGGGCTTGTAGAGTCATAAGGCATGTAGACGGAGGCTAGTACTATGTTCCTCTCTACTCCGTCCTTGATGTTGGTCGTCTTGATTGCTGTTATGTCCCTGTAACAGAATTCTATTAGGTTCAAGACGTTCAAATCATTCCTGGCAATGATGCAGGATCTGGCGTTTCCACAGTTTAGATTAACTCGCCCTTTGACCAGCCATGGTTCTTGTATCAGGGCCACGTCGGTGTTGCCCTGTGCAAATATTCTGCACAGGGTTGCAGTAGCAGCCTTACTATGCTGCAGGTTGGCTTGAACTGCCCGCAGCATCAGGAATTTTTCTGTTCCGGCTAACTTGCTTGAAATTTACCTGCGTTAGCCCCAGTGTTGGTTATTTTAGTTATTTGGTAGCAAGAAATTACTTCTGACTGAACTTCAGAATATATATTATTCAATCTGACATTAACAATTGTCAACATTTATACACCTACATATAATACAATGTGTTCATAAAATATGTATAACAAACTGCAAATATAACGTTGCTAAATTCTATCCAACACCCCCTCTCAACGTGGATTGCCTTATAATGCCTAAAGTTTTCAAATGCTTAGTTAGAGTAGGACTGCTAAGGGATTTCGTGAAAATATCTGCAATCATGTCTTGCGTTGGTATATAAAGAACTTCTATTTCCTTCCGATTGAAAACTTCTCTGATATAATGGTAACGAATGTCTATATGTTTCGTGCGAGAGTGGTGAACAGGATTATGAATCAACTTTTGTGCTCCCTGATTATCGCAGTAGAGTATTGTTGGTTCATCAAATTCTATAGGAAATTCCAGCTCACGTAAAAAAATTCGGAGGTAAACAGCTTCCTTGGTTGCTTCAGATAAAGCAACATATTCAGCTTCGGTACTCGATAGAGAAACACATTTTTGCTTTCTTGCTTCCCAACTGATTGGACAATCGGACAAAATAAAAATAAAGCCGCTGTAAGATCGTCTGTCATTCAGATCTCCTCCCCAATCAGCGTCAACATATCCATGCAATGATTTTTCAGATTTTCGGAATGTCAGATTGAAATCTTGAGTTCCCTTCAGATATCGCAACAGTCTTTTCACCGCACACCAATGTGCTGTTCCTGGATCATTATTAAATTGGCTAAGTGCGCTGACAGAAAAAGATATGTCAGGTCTTGTGCTAGTTGCTAGGTACAATAGAGACCCAATAGCTTGGCAATATGGTATTTGCATCATTTCCATCCTTTCTTCATCGGTTTTGGGGTTCATATCTTTTGTCAGTTTAGTGTTAACATCCATTGGAGTAGAAACTGCTTTACATTCCATCATGTTGAATTTTTTCAAAATGTCCATGGTATATTTCTTCTGTGAAATAACGATTGAATTCAAAGTTTTACTCTGATTAAATTCAATCCCAAGACAATAATGTAGATATCCCAGATCCTTTATCTGAAATTCTCTACCCAAATCTTCTTTTAATTTTCTATAACTGTTGATATCATTTGTTGCAACAATCAAATCGTCAACATATACTGCAATTATCAGAATAGTGCCATGTTGTTTCAAAATATATACGCATTTATCGCTTCCCAAAGGTTTCAGTCCTATGACAGTTTGAAGATAGTGGTCTAGTTTCTTGTACCATTGTCTTCCCGACTGTTTCAAACCATAAAGGGATTTGTTTAAATGATAAACCTTCTCCTCTGAACCTGGTTGTATGAATAATTCAGCTTGATACATGAAAATATCTTCTTCAAGCTCTCCATTGATATATGCCATAACAATATCCATTTGATACAGGGTAAGTTTCAACTCGACTGACAAAGAAAGAAGTATTCGTCGTGTCACTGGTGAACTCGTTTCATGAAAATCCACCCCCGGCTGCTGTGCGTACCCTTTTGCAACTAGACGTGCTTTTCTGCGCTCTATAGTTCCATCTGCTTTATATTTTGTTCTCAAAACCCATTTGCATCCTATAATTTTCCGATTTTCAGGTTTTTCAACTAAAGTCCATGCTCTACTTTTTACCAGGGCCTGAAATTCCTCATTCATCGCATTTTTCCATTCTCTGGAGTTTTCCCCATTCAGAGCTTCTTCGAGAGTAGGATTATCTATTTCTTCGGATATCATTTTTACTTCTTCCACACTTTTAACCATATTATATATTTTCCTTGGCCTGCCTTTCGAACCATCTCTCAATATCTTCGGTCTACCTCGTCCTCTCTTTACAGATGTTTCTGGCCTATTAATTTCTATTTCTTCTAATACTTCTATATCATCGATGTTTTCGTTATCTTTTTCTTCGCTGTTTTCTCCTTGATCATGGTTCATCTTTTGTTTTTTCAGAATATGTCTCTTTGCTTTCAGGATGTCGAAGAATATGGAATTATTCATTTCTCCTTTTTCTTCTTCTTCTTCATCTTTTATCATTCCGGTTTCAATGAATTTAACATCTCTACTAACTATGACTTTCTTGTCTTCCGGATCCCACAAACGATAGGCTTTTGATTCTGTTGAATATCCTATGAATGTGCATTTCTTTGATCTTGGTTCAAATTTCGTTTTCGGAGATTTAATCAATGTAAATGCTTTAGAGCCGAAAATTTTGAAGTGGGCTACAACTGGCTTTCTCTTATTCCAAATTTCATAAGGTGTGATGCTATTTTCCAAACTTCGAGTAGGGCATCGATTTCTGATATACGCTGCAGTTGATACAGCTTCTGCCCAGAAATTTTTGGATAATTTCGATTGTTCTAGCATGCATCGAGCCATTTCAACTAGGGTACGGTTCATTCGCTCAGCTACACCGTTTTGCTGAGGCGTGTAAACTGTTGAATATTCTCTTTTTATTCCATTTTATTCCAAAAATTTTCCGAACGCTCTTCCACAGTATTCCAAACCTTTATCTGTTCTCAAGGTTTTTATTTTTCTCCCAGTCTCTGTTTCTGCATAATTTTTGAATTTTAAAAATGCTTCTTTCACCTCATCTTTTAACTTCAGAAAATATACCTGTACCTGTACCTGTTCTTCGAAGCTCTGAATGGAGAAAACTCCAGAGAATGGAAAAATGCGATGAATGAGGAATTTCATCATGATTTTTCAAAAACTTTGTAATCTTTCCTCTAGATGTTGCTTTCGAAATTGAAATTAAATTTGTTTTCAGTTCAGGTACAAATAGAGTGTTTTCCAAATTTATGGTTCTTCTTCCTGATGGTCCATTATCTACTGTTATCTTTACAGTATTCCTTCCAAGAATATTTGTTGTTTTATTGATAGCCAGACAAACCTTTTGATTATTCAACGTATGAAAATTTGTAAATTTAGATTTGTCATTGCACATATGTGATGTTGCACCGCTATCTAAGCACCATTCATTTCTTGTATTGTACTCCATCCAATTTTCTTCTGTTATATTTGTACCTTCCGAAATCATGAACAATTCTTCATCTACTTCAGAAATTCCTTCTGCCTTAGATGCTTCGTGTCTTTCATTTTTAACTTTCAATCTACAATCTGAACTTTTATGTCCATATTTACGGCAGTAGTTACACTTGAAAGGGAAAAACTTTTTATTTTCTTCATTGCTGTTGCTTTTGTAATTATTCTTGCTCGTCTGGTCATGATTTCGATTTTGTTTACACCACTTACCAGTGAATTTCGTGTATAGAACTTTTTGTGTTGCCTCTTGTTTGTCGGATTCTTTTCTTGAATTGAATTCGTCAATAAGTTTAATCTTTAACATCTCGGGCTTAGGTAATTCGTCTCTTGTTTCAATCGCACATCGAAAATTTTCATACGTATTGGGAATGGAATATAACATCAATATGGATAGGAGGTCATCTTCAACATTTATTCCTATTTCTCTCAGTTGGTCGACTACATTGAAAAAATTATTCAGATGATCTGTCATAGTATCACCTTCTTTCATTTTTGTGAAAAGCAATTGTTTCAATAACGTTGCTTTTCTGGCCGGTCCCTGAGATTTGTATGTTTGTTTCAATTTTTCCCAGACTTCATTTGATGTGGAACAGTTTTTGATAATACAAAGTTCTGACGATTGCATTGCCAGAATAATGTCAGCTTTCGCTTTTTGATCTATTTTCTTCCAAATTTGTTTCTCTTCTTGGTCCACTGGTTCTTTCAATTTACCATTCACATACGACCAATGATCATTTTTTATTAGGATTGCTTCCATCTGTATACGCCAGGTATCGAAATTTTCTTTAGACAATTTTTCGATGTGTGCGAATGTTGATGCCATTGTTAGTGGTATATCAATACAATATATTATTTCGCAACTAGAAATAGCCTGGGCCCATAACCTGTTGGTTATTTTAGTTATTTGGTAGCAAGAAATTACTTCTGACTGAACTTCAGAATATACATTATTCAATCTGACATTAACAATTGTCAACATTTATACACCTACATATAATACAATGTGTTCATAAAATATGTATAACAAACTGCAAATATAACGTTGCTAAATTCTATCCAACACCCAGGAATGCTTTCATTCCCCTGGCTTGCAGGTTCTTCAAGGAGGTCTCGTCGATTTGGAAGACAAGACCCAAGGCCTCCTCTTGTCTCTTGATGACAAGCCATTCTTCAGTATCTATCCCCATGTTCTGGGTTTTGATGAGCTGAAGAATCTTTTTGGTTTCCATTTTACCAAATGGCTTTGGAATCCATACCAGTACCTTGGAGGTATTCAGGATGTCCTTGGCTAGCCCTACTTTTAGGACAGCCCCCTCCCAAGGTATCAGTCCGGGAATACTCTCGAGTAGCCAGGATTTTGTGGTTTCATCCGAGCATGTCAGGACCAGCACGCCCTTGTGGACGTAGCTGTTCCTGAAGTTCGGACCCTTACCCGGCTCACACTTGAGGTTTTCCCCGGTAATTGCTTCCTGCAGGAGAATCCCTTGGTCGTCTGATAACTGGTGATTTTCCTTGTCAACCCCGTTATCCAGCGATACCACTTGGAGGTAGCCACCTAAGTTTCCGCAACCCATCATCATCTCTCGTAGGAGGTGAACATGTGTTGACGCAAACTACTCGTATACAAGTACTTTTGCTGTAACATAACAGTTTCAGATAACGTATCAGATTAGATTTTTACATAACGTATCTGCGATTTTGTTATGTTGGTGGACATATAACGACTCTAAAATGGTCATTGAGACGTTATGGGCACAATAATCATAACGTAACAATGTATCTAGGTTACCACATAATAACGTTAATAGTATTCGTTTTTGCACAGTGGGTCAATATCGCTAGAGATATTAAAGCAGGGGTCTGCGAGTTTTAAATTTGATAGGTGGGACCAAGACCTCACATCCATATCATGATTGCATGGGCATGACTATGGCAGTGAAATTGATAATAGGCTATTACAAGGCCGCATTTGGAGTGGAACTGCCTTAGATGCCGAGGAATTCATATCACTAATACCTTAAATAGATAAAGAGATATTTTTCCTGTGAAAATTCAATCCAAGACGATTGCAACATTTTTGACTGATAATACTTATTTAAGAACCTGTATCGAGCAATGCCCGGACCGTTTGATAGTGACCACTGCCATCTAGAACTTCAATGGGGGCGGTAGACAACAAAACAGTTGTAATGGGAATTGCCGAAAAAAACAGGATGTTCTATACAAGAAAAGTCTGGAGCATTTATGGAAGCATGCACAGTTGCAAGGCTGTTAAAAACGGGTTTATCATTAAGCGGCTGATGAATAGAAGTATTATCTCTGGAATGAGTTTGCGTGGTAGGTTGGGAGTGCTGATTAGATTTACCAGACCTGTCATTGAAATGTAAAAGGGTGTGGTGACTGTCCACATTTGAGACAACGTGATTTCATCAACCGACGAATCCAAAAAGGAGGAGGTTCTCTAGTCGACGCGTATATTTTTTTTGTATGTATGACCACGCATAACTTTTTACTGAGACGTCCGATTCCAATAATTCTTTCAGGGGATAGGGTGTACTTCGAAGTTGGTCCCATTTGAATTTAAAAGATGAAATCCTCCCCTAATGGTAGCAAAATGAAGGATATTGATCACTCACCCTCTGAATTCTGGTCCGTTAACCGATTCTATCAGGCATAACTTTGTACTGGGTTCTTCGATTTGGATTATTCTTTTTTTATTAGATAGGGTATACCCCATAGTTGATCATATTTGGATTTCGAATGGAATTATCCACCCTTACGGGTAGAAAAATAGGGGATAATTGATTTTTCACTTGTGTACATTGGCACACATATGTAGTTGACAATGACAGATCGCTATTGTCATTATTTTTGTTCTCCTACATCCGTCACAATCATTATATTCTATGAGAGGATGGAATGAAATAAATTAACCAGAACAACAAAAATTATTTATATTACAACAAATAGTAAAAGTAGATAATCATATTATTTAACTGGTAATAGTTGATGGAAGGTGGGTAAGTAAGTATTTTGGAAGTAATAAAAAAACAAGTAGGTAGTGATTAGTAGATTTCAGCAACAAAAAAATGAAAAATAAAAACTTTTTACCAAAAAATTAAACCGACGAAATACGGAACAGAAAAGTAAAAAATAAAATAAACCTTCTTAGTCTCAATAACTAAGCTCCTAAACTAATGTAAGTAACTAATTTTGAGTCGGCGCCAAACGAACAATCAACGGAGATCATTAAATTACTTCAGAAAAATTATCAGAATGTCGCGCTCAACTCGATGCCATCATTTTACGACTTACCTAATTAATTTGCTTGTTTGTTTTGCGCCGATTCAAAATTATCAGATGTCTAGAACCCAGGCAATTCACACACCATTTTTTCGTTTTGACCAGATTCGGCTACAATCGGCAGCTCTGTCTAGAGCAGAGAATTGCTGTATGACAAAGTCTTGGAGAGAATCAAACGTTGGAATTTCATTGCAGCCATGATGAATCTCAAATCGAGATATCGTATTGATAAGTCGGAAATTTCAAGTTTTTTAATGCAGCAATATTTTCGCCAAAAGTAACCATTAAGTCTAGTAAATTTTGAGAAATAACCCGATTTTCAGGAATATTTTGAGCATTTTCCAATTAAGATGGTGAGCGGTGGCTAGAAGTAGTTCATTATCAAACCGTTTTATTTAAAGACTCACACGCAACAACATAATTTGCATCTGTGACTGGATTGCATTTGACAAGAGATAATGGGGGATCAGAGAGAGAAGATATAAGATAATTGAACCTTTCTATATTTGTCAAAGTCTGATTTTCATGCACCAAACTATTAAACATGTCGATAAATGTTTTCCAATTTTTGAGATTGCCATCGAATTTTACAAGTTCGATTTTCGAAAGTTGTACCTGACTTGTAACTTGAATGCTAGAGGTATTTGCATCATTAACTGTGTCAACCAATGAAATAAGTCGATTTTGCTTGATAATAATCTTGGTAGAAGGCACGAGACAAAGTTTTGAATTCATCATTATTATATGTGTCGGCGGTTATGAGAAGAGGGATAAGTGTAGCATTTTGGCTTTCAAATTCTTGATAAATATCTTCCAAATGAGTAAATCGAGCTTTGAATCGTGCATGAAGATCAGGAGAATTTCTGACAGCAGTGGCTATAGCTGCCAAATCACTCATTCTATCGATACTTATTTGATGCATAGCTTTACATTGTTTTATTTTATTCGACATACTGAAATAGTATTCAATAAATAGAAATCGTTAAAAGACCATCGGAAATTAAATTTACAAACCAAAATAAAAATTACGCAATTCAATGTGAAATCAGTTGAATCTTATGAGTGACCTCGTATATATAAAGCTTTTCATCTAAACAATTCCCAGCGAGCATGAAATAATTTCATTTTCTAAAGCGAATCCTTTTTTCCAATCCGAGATTAAACATAAAGGCAAGTGAGAAAAAACTTGTGTTATCTAAGTTCAATATTATTCTATTCCACTATTCGGCAAGTATCCCAAGGAATTAATTTCAATTGAAAATTAATTCAATTTTATATTTGAGTAAATCGACGATAATTCGAAACAAACCTGACCGACCAGCTGATGAGAATATTTGTTTTTATGGAACAAAAAATAGAGTGAGCAATAAACACTTGACGCTAAATAATTCAGAAAAGTGGAGTTATTTTCAATATTCATAGCGGGTTATAACGGAATGAAAACTTTGAGAATGAAGATTACCAACACTCGTGTTTGTCTGAGAATACGGAATTACGAAATAAATCCAAAATCAACAATTTTCAACTATGAGGAGATGAAATTCGGCACGTATGGACCATGTTTCGAATTGGCTCTTTCAGTGGATGTATGTAAAGTTGAGAATTACCGCTGATAAATAATCCAGCAAAGGATACACAGCTTAAGAAATACATTCATTATATCAGGACAACGATGATGGAAGAATTATTTAATTATTTTTTTGGGATCTTTAACGTTATTGGAAATCAGTTGCATTATAAATGAGATGCATACCCAATCTCAGCTCCGCATAACTGTTTTCTGGGTTTATGGAGATATCTAGCACTGTATTATTAAGAACTGTCTGACTTTGTTATCTAATTCATTAAATGTTTGGCATGAATATATTCGACACTAACAATTATGTGCAAGTTATAGTTTTTCGATAAATTTATTTCATATAAAATTTAATATTTCAGGTCAATGGTCACCTTTAAATCAAAATGGTATGAAGGTATACCAGAGAGACTTCCTCTTAGCTCTAAAAGAATCACCGGAGAGTAAAAAAGTACCAGTAAATATTCCTGATGTTATTCTGGCTGATGAGGAAGGGGTAAGTAAGTATTATTGATCATAGGATGCAACAGAAATATCGTTTTGGAATTATGCTCTTTTTGGCAGTAGGACAGTTTTAATCATTATGGTAGCCAACCAAGCTCATAGAGAGAGGTAGGTTAATTTCTTCACCGTAGGAAGCTTTTCACCTCCATTCAAATGATGACTTCGAAAAACTATAGGAGTAGTGAAGTGAAAAATCGCAGTTGATCTTGCTGAAACAAAAACAAATGCATTTACTAAATGATTTTGGTTGAATTCACACTTGTTGACAACTCTATCAATCACTTCAGAATTCTCAGAAACTTTATTATCTAGTACACGCTAGAGCTTTTATGGTGGTACAGAACTGAACTACTTTCATGTAGCTGATATTGGTTTCCATTTAAGATATTGCATATTTATGAAAAACATAATACAAAAAAAAAATATATTGATTTCCGAAAAAAATATAAGACGTAAACTGTACGTAAAGAAAGACAAACTAAAACAAAACAATGGAGAGTTAGGTAAATGTCAAACTTTGAAATGAACATATGTATATACTTACCTTGGTCGATTGATGAGGATGCACCAGCTGGTCAGCAATATCTGCATTAGATCACACACAAAAGTTTTTGTAGAGCATTCACTGAGTATGAGGATTTGTTTGGCACGAATATATCGAAGTGACTATTGACAATAGAGTGTTCTTGTCACTTTATTCGGAATATGCGCGAGCAACTCGTCCTCCAAGAAAATGGAAAACACAGCCAAGGTCGCGAACTTTGACAGTGACAAATAGGGTAAGGGTATACCATAGACAAATTAAAAATAAAGAGACTGTTTGAAACATTGGCTATCTTGAACACCAAGTTTTTGGTACGGCCAGCCGCGCATGGAGGCGCTGCCCGCAATCCACAGACGACTGATAACATGATAATTTTCCAATTTCAACATTTGTCAGAAAATAGAAGATTATTATTTACAAATGTATTTTTTATTATGACAAACCACGCAATAATTTCAGAATAATTCTTCTACTGTTATTGTCATCGAAAAATTGATGACAGAAATTATGGAATTATACCTAGTATGGACTTGAATTAGGAACTCAACGTCGAAAATATAATGTTTTTATTCGAGTTGACGCTGAAATTCCTGGAAATATTCTTTTACAAGGTAAAATATGAACTGCTTTTCACAAACTGATACTTATTTCCATCCATCAGTTGCAGAAATGTTTTCACAAACTGATACTTATTTCCGTCCATCAGTTTCCAATTCCTATCACCATTTGAGGAAGTACGGAGATTATCATCAAACTGGAGTATTTGTTATACCTACTCGTTCTCCTTTGTGCTAATAAATGAACAAAATTAATGAAGGTTTGTTGTGAATGTAATTTGTTTTTATTTTGGTTGATTTGATGATAAGACTGAAGAATCTTTTTAATTTTGTTGTTTTTCAGAGTTTTTTTATTGTTTTGTCTGTAGTTGTACCTTGTCCTAGATACAATAAAATGCGTTTTTATAGTGTTTAACTTATTATTCTTGTTTTATAGGAACTTTAATTTTGTTCTTGATATCATGAAACAAAGATTTATTTTGAAACTTTATTTTAACCACGAACGAACTAACACATTCTACGAATCGATTACTGTCTATATTTTATTAGTGATCGATTTGCCATTCCTGTATTTCATATGATACAACCATTCAATGAAATACAGGAATGGCAAATCGATCACTTATAAAATATATACCATATCAATCATATAAAAGTAACACATTTAGAAAACCCGCCTTATCTCAATCGGTAACTGAAGATAAATCTGTTTACCAACTGTACTAACTTAGTTCGGCCAGTTGCGAGATATGTCGCCACTGTCTAACGTGGTGCCAACTTTCACTGCAGGTTTGACAACTCTCTCTATTTTTAGTTTCTCTATGGGGTATACTCATACAAACACAATAGCAATAATAATAATAAAGTAATCCTAAATAAATGAAGGGAGGTGAAGACGGAACAATGGTGATACATTTAAATTTTCAGTTGAGATAATCATTGATCGACGTCGCTTTATTTTTCAACATGTCTTTATAATTGTATCTGTAGAAAACGAAATTTTTCCACCATGTATGTTATTATCCAAGGTCTGTGGATGATATAATAATAATATTAATAATAGTTTATTGAAATTGGCAACCTGATATACACACATTCTACATGTTACAATTACAGTATACAAATTACTATGTGTAACATTATTAATTAAAATCAAACACAGTACATTTTTTTAGGAGATTATCAGTGACATTTCCACAAATTGGATTTTCATGATTTTTAAATAGTTTCACTAACAATGGATGTCTTACAATAATTATTGCCTCCATAGTCTAATCAAAATCAAAATTTGGATTTTTTCTATTTCATACATACCTTGTTTTAATATTTAGGATTAGTTGAAGTTTAAACTCGTTTTTAATTAATCAGTATTTTCAATTGTTTTATTCTAAGAATAAAATAATAATACAATTAAATTAATAAAACTATATAATGTTATCAGTCAAAAAGGAGTGAAAATGCTGTTGTTATGGGATATGTCGCAGCGATACAAGTAGTAATACATTTTCGGAGAACTTATATTATTTTATTAGTTTTCGAAAGCCTTGTTTCGAATATCGTCGAAAACTAATTAAATCAACGAAACAAAAACATCTAAAGAATTGCCCTAAGTGTGCTAAGTGCGATTTGTGGGTTAAAAGATGTGGACGAGGTGATGGTCGATTCCAACTGATGGATCATGTTAATAAAGATATATTTGTTCACTTCACTTCGTAGGAGAAAGTGGTCCAACAACAGAACATCCTGATCTCATCAGTTGTATAAAAAGAATAATTTCATCAGGTAATTTTGATCGATTTAATTGTTAATGTAATTAATATAATATATAATCTTCATTTAAATAGAAATCCGAATATACAAAAATTCTTATAATTAGTATTGCATAATTATTCATTAAAAAATTAAAAAAATTTAAAAAATACGATATATAATGAAGAAGTTTAGTTTTAATTGATGAACCCCAGAAGATTAGATTTAAATGAACTCAATGTTAGACTTTCCTTGAAAATGGGTAGATGGTTATATTGAATCAATCCTTTGTGAAATAAAGAATTAATGTTTTTTGTAGTTGGTTCTATTTACATGAAAATTTATTCCTCGAGCCTGATAATTGTGAATTTGATTATTAAATGTGACGAATTGATTAAAATAAGCAGGTAACTGTCCTTTCAACATTTTGTAAACAAAAATCATTAAAAGGTAGGTTTTTATTGGAATGCAACTCATAATTGCTGCAATTTCGTGAAAGGAAAAATATTTTTTTACTTATTTTTCTATGAGTGTAATTGAAATGGCTTCAGAAGTTGAGAAAGTATCCACTTCAAAGCCAAGATATTTTTTTTCTTACACTATTTCAATGTTTTCGTTGTATATCGATACATTAATGTTATTTATGTTAATTTGGATGTATTTTGAAGTAATTAATGGCCTTGGTTTTGAGAGTATTCAATTTGAGCTCATTAATATTCAAGAATCTAGTGATATTCTCCAAATATTTGCTCATTTCAGTTATTGCCTCATTTAGGTTCAGACTGTTGACAGCTATGAGAGTATCGTCTGCAAACAAATCGATGAACTCACCTACTTTAACAAAATTGATATAATTCAAATAAAGAATGAATAGCAAGAGTCCTGAGACACTGCCCTGTGGAACACCGATGGTAATATTATTTTCACTGGAGATTTCATCGTTCACCTTGGTTACTTGAGAACGTCCTCTCAGGTAGTTGTCAAACCATCTTAAGACTGTCCCGTTGATTCCATAATACTGCATTTTAGCATATCGATCTCAATTGTTTCAAAAGCTCGTTTAAAGTCCGTAAACACTGCGACTATAAACTTATTTTCATCCATCAATAACTTTCACTTTGATATTGTTAATTGCAGGGCATCCTCACAGGAATGATTTGATCTGTTAAACCTGATTGGTAATCCATTAGTAGATTGTTATCATTAATATTATTGCGAATCTGTTCATAAACGGCTAATTCTAATATTTTTTTCCAAGGGTGGTAATGTATTGATTGGACGATAGTTGTTAGGATCATGGATAACATTATTTTTTGGTACTGGGACAATAGTACTCTTTTTCAATTTAAGTGGTATTTCACCTGTTGTGAGTGAGGAATTTATAAAATATAGTATGACATGCCCTATTACCTGAAAAATACTAAAAATTTTGTTGTTGAGAACATCAGAGTTACATTTGTTGTCCAAGCCATCAATGATTAATTTCAATTCACCGAGGTTTAATTTATCAAAACTCGAAAATTTGCAATTTATGACAGGTAAGTCGGTCAGTCCATGCCATTGTAACGAAGTTACTTATTTTCCGATTTATAAAACAGCCAAAAGCACTAAAATTTAATAAAAATATATCTCCGTTAATAATAATCCGAAAATTATCATTCATGTTGGTTTAAAATCCGTGGAATGAATCTAAACAAACCCCCGCATTAGTGTCTCCATAGAAACGTCGCATCACGCTTCAGTTAACGCCGCGCCGAGCTCCGATGAGGATACGAGAACGATGCGCGTCGGCCCTCTCCGTTTTAACTTCGCGACAAAATCAAAACAACGGACGATGAACCGTCGAGAGTACGATGGAATTGGCAGTAGCTGCCTGGCCGAACGAGAAAGCAGTTGAGGGTTCCAGCAGAGCCAGCATTCAATTATGCCAGGTCCACACGACCGGTCCGCGCAGAAGCAGGAGTGGAGGGAGAAGCCCAGCTGAAAGCCACTCCAAAGCAATCCAGAACGGCAGTCGTCTGAGAAGTGCTCCACCAGTCACCACGTACAGATTTGTGAGCAGTAGAGTTGACTCCGTTGAAAGTGCAAAAAGCAGTAAGAAATATATATTGTTCTGAATCTTATACATTCTGATAGTTACTTGAAGTGTTCCCCATATTCTTGCCGACTTGGCGTATTTATTATTTCATTCAGAACTCCGTGGCCATTCGTTTGTTTTGATTTATTATATTTTCTATCGGGAGTAGAGTGTCCGTGTGACCTTTCTCCGCGACAGTGGCTTAACGTACAGATAATTAAATTCCCAGTAGCCTCGTATTCTTTTATTGCCCTGTGTTAGAACTTTATTACATTATCTGTCTGGTGTAGAGTGTCCAGGCGACCTTTCTCTTCGACAGTGACGTAGAATAATTATAAATAAATTCCGACTAGCCCCGCATTCTTTGTATTTTCTTGTATTAGAACTGTATAATATTTTCTGTCATGAGTAGAGGTCCGGGACTTTCTTCGGCAGTGGCGTAATAACTATAACTAAAACCCCCATAGCCCCGTATTAGTTTGATCCTGATTAGACTGTATAATATTTTCTGTGAGGAGTAGAGCGTCCGTGTGATCTTCCTCCTCTACAGTGGCGTAACGTAACTATAATTGAAACCCACAGTAGCCCCGTATCAGTTTCGATCCGTGCATTAGAACTGAATAATATTTTCTGTAAGGAGTAGAGCGTCCGTATGACCTTTCTCCTCTACGGTGGCATAACGTTACTGTAATTGAAACCCCGTAGCCCCGGATTCTTTCCTTTCCTTGCATTTAGAATTGTACTATAAAGCCCCCAAAACCGCGGATACCTGCGAATTGCCTACCATTAAAGTAGTTTTTTCTATGCACTGCTTTGACCTGTATACTGTTTGAGGCTTCCGACAGCCGCCCTGTATAGTTTTGGTAAAATATTTCTTGAGTAAAATAAAATAGTAGTCCTGGTTGTGAATCGAGTATTTTATTTATTGTAGTCACTTAGTTACGTAGCTTGACGTAAAAACATAGTTATTGTGCAGTCAGCACCAATGTTCTAAACGTAGTCAAGGGCAATTAAAGCCTGCCTTTCTGGCCCCATTATATTGTCACTACTATACTGACCCCTGGAGTGTTTTTCTTCACTGAAGGCTACAAAAGGTGGCGCCCGAGGCAAAACCGACAGTAGTGAGAGGCGCCAAAGGATACTAGTAGAGGGAAAGACCCCTTACACTATTGTTGGTGGAATATTTGATTTTATTTCCGAAATACTATCAATAAAGTATGAGTTGAATCTTTCAGCTTTTTCCAAGCCATTACTTACAATTATCAAATTATCGTCAACCATTAACTTGATTTTATCTGCTGATTTTAGATTTCAGAAGAAGGTTAAGTGTTTGCCACATTTTTTGGGATTGTTTATATGATTGTTAATCTTGTTGGTGTAGTACTCATTCTTTTTTCTATTCAAACAATTAACAACTTGATTCCTGAAGTTTTTAAGAATATTCTTTCCACTAAATTTGTTTCAGATCTTCAGAAGTACAACTCTTGAAAGTTTTATAAGCTATATCTCTGTTTTTTGTAAAATTTGATATCTCCCAATCATACCATGGCAGCTGAGATGAATTTTCAAAGGATTTCGGAGGCGAAATTCTTTCGAAATTTGATGTGATATTATTAATAATATTGGAGTAAATTAGCTCAACATCTATGGTATCAAGTTGCCAATTACAGTCGATGAGATTGATATTCAATTCGTCTAGTTTCTCTTTAGTGAAGTTTCTGTATTCTCTGGCACTCTTCGTGCTTACCCTATTATTATTATTTATTGACACTGAAATAACAGAATGGTCAGTAGATTAAGTTCTGACATTTCACATTACCTTGGTTACAAAGCACATAATCAATTAACGACAAACTTATATTACTAATACGAGTAGGTTCTTTTATTAGTTGTTTTACTCCAATTAAGTTAATTGAAGTCTTGGAAATCTATAATCCAACAGATTTATTTTGAAATCATACTAGAAGACATTTATTACTTACATTGAAGATTTCCTCATTCCAATTGTCAAATTCTTCCAGAAATATAGTCATATAACCTGACGTATATTAAAACACCACCAGTGTGCCTGCTTTTCGAGTCACACCGTATCACATTATAATCATCTAGTTGTAATTCGAAGTCATTAATATCCTGAGTTTGTCTACTTCCGCTTAATAGGATTACAATGGGTTTGTAGCACCTAATTTCATAAATAAGATGTTCTCTATTGGCAAGTACACTCTAGTTGTTGATATATTATGTCAGATTGATATGGTACATTATGATACAAATTGAGTTTTTTTGTTATTTCTGTTCTCAATGATTGTTGGAATATTATTAATGAATTTGATATTTTTATCCGTATCACCCTTAGCAATCATTTCATTTAGTTTCTTTTTAACTAAAATGAAATAATATTGTTGCATTTCAGTTTGATCACCGTGGATGATGATTTCTGGAAGATTTTTTTTAATTTCTTAAAATTGAATTGTTTATGTTATAACTCATATGATGAATGTTTTTTACAGGTAAAAGTAGCACAGACCTGTTTAACTATTAATAATTTGTATTTTCTGATTATTTATCTTTGTTTTTCTAATTATTAACATATTAATTCAGATCTAACATGAATGTCATTGTTATCCTAACCTTTCTACAAGATCTGATTTTTTCCACCTTATGGGTGGCCATGGCATTTCAACCATCGTCGTAGTTGGATACAATTATTATTATATCAATTAATTTTTCATGTAATTGCACTGATAATAAGGGTTATAACCCGTGTTCAGCCATATTTACTAAAAGAGCCCGAAATTTTCATATTACCAGCTTTTTTAACATGGCGGATGCGGTTGCGCGTAACAAGTTGTGAAAAGGCCTATTTTGAAGAACGAAGTTGATTCGAGAAATGACCCAACCTACGGCTATCGACAACCTAAACACTTTCCGTAATTTTGTCATATTAAACATATTTTTATTTTTCTATGGTCTATCAACTTTTAGCGGTAGTGATAAGTTAGAATACACACTGTATATAGGGTGTCCCTAAAAATAGTTCGTGCCTTTGACGTTAAGATAGTATTCGGTATTTAGAGTAAAAAATGCTTGATACATATATATGGAAAACACCAACTTTAATTTTCATGAGTATTCAGTGAAATCTGGAGAAATTTTCAACAGCTGGCAATACCGCCAGGGTTATTTCTTCACGGTAGATGTAACGCGATGATAACACGGCCGTTCACTTTGATGTTTTCATGCCAAAAACAAGACTTTTAACTTTGGAGGTTATAATTGTTTGAACGATTTTTCCGGATTTGGTTTATTAGCCTTGTTATTACCTTTATTAGGTTTATTGACAGTTTCTAAGAGCCTTTGGGACACAGCCACAAAACTTTAGGCATTTGGTTGTCGCCTTCTTGGATACATTTAATATAGGTAGTCTAACTACTGCATTACTCGAATGGAAAACGAAGTCCTCACTAAAATTTCAAGTTATAATACTGAATACTTATTCTCAACTGCAGCTTAGGCGTGGCGGCGCGGCCAATATCATTGATTGCGGGGTTGCCAGTTATCACTTTTATGTTTTTGTATGGTCTGATCATGCCGAAGGGCTCATTGAATGTTTGTAAATGATAACTGATAAATCGTAACGTCTGTAGAGGCCTTTAGAGTGATGCTTTGAAAAGTCGAGAGCCAATATAATACCAGAGAAAAATGATGAAGATCATTTTCTTATAAATAATATGACATTGACTGAAATACCTCTCTCTAATGAGCTACTATATATTCTTTGAAATGGAAACCCACATTTTTATCTCTTTGAGCAATCTGAGATCGAGGGGATGGATATTCTAATTTTCGAAATTAGGGAAAACCATGAATGAAAACGTTGATTTTAATAGAGCGCATTATTAAAATTTGAATCTCTCATTTGGCGCGAGTTGAATTTGTCGCTGAAACTCAAAGAGGAGTCTCAATTCAAATTTCCCTCCCAACCTAATCCAGTCTATGATAAGATAACAATGTAGGTGTACAATCATTATTGAGCGTACTATCTCATTTGTGCAAAAGATCGACTGAATTTTTGTATTGGACTAAAAACCACAAGCCCAATTCTGTTTTTTAACTCAATGACTTTTTAAATTGGTGGAGGTTAAGGGATATAATTATTGAAAATAATGAGAAAAACTACTTGTGTTCTTCTTCCAATGTTCACCTTGATTTCTTAATTTTTTTTTCAGGTGTTGCACTGAAACAGCTGACATTCTTCACGCAGTTGAAGGAGAACGACGCCGATGATGTTTCTGTGTCGGATGAATAGTGAATGCAGTTGGTGCCAGTGATATGGGAGTCTACATAGACCTTATAAATGTTTATAAAAACAAACAGTTGAATGAAATGAACAGTAACTGGGCTCAGCCCGTTGCGGAACATTTTAATACGTATATTGTCATCGTCATTATTTTTACATTATGTATTTTATTGCTTAAAGTGACTTCATTTTAAGGCCGAGCCATCAGATTGCTCGATTCTGTAATGTGCTAAGCCCTCCAAAAAATATTTTTGGACTAAACAATACAGCCAGCTGTTTTGTTTATCATAATTTTTCTCACTCATAAGTTATATACATAGGTATAGGATGCGTGCGTATATATTTATTTTGTTTTTTTCCTTCATTTGGAAACGATTTGAAGTCTGAGGGACTGTTGCTGGGCAGAAAGTTGTGTGATATTTTAAAATATTTTATATTTTTTTCAAGGCATACAGTATTTTTCTGATTGATGATTTGTACATATATTTCCTTCAAAATAAATATATTTCCTTCAAAATAAATATTTTAAGATTTTCAATGAGAGATTAGATACCTTACGATTGAGAAATGAAAGAATTTATGTGGAAATTTACAACTTGTCATCTCGGATGTAGTTAGGATGGAATAATTATCATTTAAAAATAATCTATTTATTTCCTACAAACATAAATGTTTAGAGAATAAAAAGAACTTGCAAAGGTGTGACAAGAATGAAAATTACATATTATATGAATCAAATGAGAAAGTGAATTATTGTTGTTGCATTTGCAATGGCAAATAGTTTTTGTAATTGATTTTTAATCCATACCCCAGTAAAGTGCAGGTTGAATTTTTATTATTGTTTCATGAAGGGTAAATAAATAAAGAATATTTTATTCAGTATTCTAATAGCCCGAACCCCAGATATGGTTGGGTCTGAAGCGAGGATATTGAGAATACGAGAAATACACATGGAGGCCATAACAAAAATGATCAAACAGCAGTTTTCGAGTCAGAGAGACGACTGCTGGAAGAAAAACGAGAGGAGGAGGAACGTCAATAGAAGCAGGAGAAAAACAAAAGGAGGAAGAACGTCGACAATAGGAGGAGGAACGGCGATAGAGAGGAAATCAAAAGTAAGGAGATCGGTTGCAAGGAAATTTCTGGAAAATTATCAAAATATTCTAAGTCGTGAAGGAATGACCCAAAACATTGGGGGAATTACTAATAGGCCGATTAAAGTTCAAGTAACAAAATAAAGGACGAGAACAACGTAAATTATTTTTTGAGCAGATTAACCAGCAATCTGAGGGACAAATCATAGGCCTGAAGGAAGATGTTGCTGAAATTGCTGCCGAAATCAACATACACTGGAGAACAATTGATTGTCGGTGAGATGAAAAAAAAAATCTTGTGCGGTCGGGGGACCTCCGTCAGGAACGAAATTCCTTGCGCTTTTTCTTCAACTCTGAATGTAATTCGATATAGAGATTTAGATTGTTTATATTTATTTGTATATTTTCGTCACGCAAGGAAAAAGCGTTATGCTTCCTTCATGGTTCCAAACGATCCAAAAAATCAATTAATATCGAGGTAGCAGAATATATGTTGCCATCAATCTCATGTATCCACCATTTTGTGTTTCTTCTTTCTTCAATATTTTTTCCTTTGAAAGTTGACGTTTTCTATTCCATCACATTTAATTGTCATTATACCATGCAATACTATACCTATATATCCTTTTTCCAAACTACTCTGCCACAGTAAAAGGTATTTTATTCCTGATAATATTATTCATTATATCAAATTGACGTGCATCATATTCAATAATCCAACTTCAGCATACAAAAAACATGAGAAATTATGTCCAAAAAAGGATTTAATCATCTAAACACACGTTAATATCCGACTTGTATTCGCATAGATATCCTACCGCTCATGTATCATTTTAAATTTCCTGCAAGCAGAACAGCAGTTCGGATGGTTTCGTACACCTTCCGATTCGTATGAGCAAGGGCTAGACGCTTGTCACACAGACTCGCATATAATGGAAAGAGGGAGAGAAAGTCGCATGGGGCATAACGCTTTTTTCTCACGTGACGATTTCCACCAGTCAACACCTACGGCACACAAGCCGCGTAAAGAACTTCGTTAAAAAAAAAGATTGTAGCCGGAGAAAAATTAAAAAAAGAAGTGTGGGCCCTATATCATAGGCTGTTCGAAGATTCGGCTTCGGCCAATGAATGGGACAACGAAGAAAAGTCTACCGATAGGCCTTGAGAGGATCTGCTTTAGGAATATCTATTGGTCCTGCTGATGCTAGAAATGCTAGCGGCTGAATGCAAGAAGCATAGTTTTTGATGTTCTTGAAACATTTAAAAAAACTAGGCCAAGCCCACTATTGATAGAAAATGACTGCTATTGCTCGACAATCATATATCACATGTATCTATTCATTTCCTCGATGATTGTAAAATAAATGGAATCGTGTTGTTGTCATTTCCGCCCCACTACACACAAGAACTTCCCCCGGAAAGAGCGGTTTTTCGATCATTCAAGAAAAAGATGAACACTGCCACAGATAACTGGTTGCGAAATCATCCCGGTCAAACAATGACTATATATTACATTTCTGGGATTGTCAGAGAAGCACTTTCTCTTGGCGTTACTGATAGAAATGCTATTGCTGGTTTTACCTGCACTGGTATAAGTCAATTCAATAGGAATGTCTTCACTGCGGTTGACTTCGCACCGTCTTCTGTAACGAATCGTCCCTTAGAAGCCAATAACGAAATGAATGATCTTTCCTGGTTCTGGAAGATCATTCCAGTAATCAACTTAATGATCATTCGCTCAGATCTAACAATCCCGAACCATCACCTCTCCAGGCTGTATCGAACATACAAACCGATGATGCCAATCAGCTGTTGAAAGCTGCTACCTCAGATCTATCGCAAGCTCGCCACAGCCAGACTAGAAGCAACTTATACACAGCCAATTCCTTTTTCACCTCTACCGCGAGCTGCTCCAAGATTCGAACCAAAAAGAGGTTGTAAAAACGCAAAACTGCGATACCAACAGCAATTCTTCTGATGAAGAAGATTGCTTTTGCCTCGTTTGTTAGTTATTTAGCAATGTCTTACCAAGAGGAAGTGGGTACAATGTGTTGATTGCGAGTCTGAATAAAAATATTGACCTCATTGAAGTTGATCTCATCACTACCTAAAGCCGCGGTCAGACTAGGCTGTTTAGCAGCCGCTACTAACCAGCCGCTGGTAATATTGCCAGCAAGCAGCCTAGTCTGATCCAGAACCAGCGGCTGGTGAATGCCAGCGGGCTAGTGTTTACTAGCCGCTATCAGAAGTTGAACATGTTCAACTTTTTAGCGCTGCCTACCCTGCGCTGGTAGTCACGTGATCTCCTCGCTGGCGCCAGCCAGCCAATGTGAACCCCTAGTAGCTCACAAGAGGCTGGTGAATCAAGACGTGTCTAGTTCGTTTTATACAGTGTTATTCAGTTTCGTTAAACTGTATTTTCTACTTCTTTTTGTGATTAACAGTGAATATGGTTGACAGCAACAAGTGGTCGGGCAAAGACATTATAACACTTCTAGATTTATTCCGAAATTATCCTTGCCTGTGGGACGCTTCGTCTGCAGACTACATTAATAAAAATGCCAAAGACGCAGCTTATAATGAGTTATTGCAGAGACTTGAAGAACTAGGACTAAAATCAGGCTTGGCCCCATTGAAGAGAAAAATAAAATACTACGTGATACATATAGAAATGAAGTTTACAAAATAAAAAAGTCAAGGAAGAGTGGTGTGGGAGCAGATGACGTGTACAAACCTAGACTGTTGTGGTTCTCGGCAGCAGCTGTACTATCGGCTATTTACTTTATGATGTGAACCCTTCAGATCCGCTGGCTGATAGCGATATTTACCAGCGGCTGGTTAGTAGCAGCTGCTAAACAGCCTAGTCTGACCGCGGCTTGAGGGTAAACTATTATTCAAGAAAAAGGAGTTATTACATTGTTTTTTTCGTGAGAAGAAATCTTTTATCGTTTCTCGTATTAGGGGGATGTTTCCCTGACTTGCCTCCCCTGGGCCAACGCTATAATAGTCGCGCAAACAGAAATGTGGTCATCAAAATCTTACATCTCTCCAATATTATAAAATGCTTTTCACAAAAAAAAAACAATACAATTTGGTAAAAATACCGCAACATTTTTTTGAGTATAAAATATTGAAAAGGGTTATGCAAATGAATTGAGAAAGTTATATACTGATTGAAATACTTTAACATTACTAAAAACATTATAACAGAGGCATAATAAAAATGTATTACTATCGTTTCGGACGTCCATCGTCTTAATGTATTTAAAAGGTTTTCACGACGTTTCGAATGCTTGTATCTGCAATCGTCTTCAGGTGAATACTGACAAGTTTAGGTGCTACTTACCAATTTATATGACTGTCGGCGCAATGATGCGTGCAATTCCGCCATGTGCAGCGGTGCGCGTAATTTCGCGCGGTGTGGTGGTGCGTGAAGTTTCGCGCCTCTGCAGCCCGCCAGAAAGAGCAATCAGGGGTTTCCATACGTTCATGATCTCAACGCTTGGTTGACTAAAGGCGTTATTGGCTTCGATGTAGGCGGCCTCTTTGAACTTTCGTTAGAACCAATGCTCCTCTCTATGTAGAACACTTGCGTCGTCCCATAGAAGTCGATGGTGCTCAGTCCAGGCGTGGTCGGCGATTCCCGATTTTGATGTTTCTCCACGTTGAGTCCATTTCTTGTGCTCATCCAATCTTACCGATAACGGTCTCTTTGTCTCTCCAATACTTTACGGAGTTTCCTGACCAAGACCAAACCTGACAACAAAAATGAAATCAGTAAGAATTGCATTTATGAAGTTCCATGTGAATGCGGAGATTCCTACATTGGAGAGACAAAGAGACCGTTATCGGTAAGATTGGATGAGCACAAGAAAGGGACTCAACGTGAGAAACATCAAAATCGGGAATCGCCGACCACGCCTGGACTGAGCACCATCGAGTTCTATGGGACGACGCAAGTGTTCTACATAGAGAGGAGCATTGGTTCTAACGAAAGTTCAAAGAGGCCGCCTACATCGAAGCCAATAACGCCTGTAGTCAACCAAGCGTTGAGATCAAGAACGTATGGAAACCCCTGATTGCTCTTTCTGGCGGGCTGCAGAGACGCGAAACTTCACGCACCACCACACCGCGCGAAATTACACGCACCGCTGCACATGGCGGAATTGCACGCATCATTGCGCCGACAGTCATATAAATTGGTAAGTAGCACCTAAACTTGTCAGTATTCACCTGAAGACGATTGCAGATGAAATCATTCGAAACGTCGTGAAAACCTTTTAAATACATTAAGACGATGGACGTCCGAAACGATAGTAATCAAGTTACCACATCGTCTACAACCTTCAAACAATAATAAAAATTGTTCTTTACTCCACCAATTTTTTCCAAACCTTAACGCCATTGCAATATTGTTGAAAAAATCTTGAAAGTGTTCCTGGAAATATAAAAAATACACATCACGTATTAATCTCAAGATTTTTGTATAATTTTAAAAATGTTGTAGTACCCATCATCTGCTTATTAGAAAACGGCATAATTATACCAAGACTGGCAATATTCCAAACATTCATCATATGTGAAATGTTTTATCAACAAATACCAGTAGGATACAGTGGTATAGGTGAAAACACGTTGAAGTGATTTTATTTTGAAATTGGTTGACTAGAACACAGGGATATAGTACAATTGATAAGGTCCTTTCAATCAATTATGGTAAATCGGTATTTAAGGTCGCACTACCTTTATAGAATAAGATCTCTGAGCCACCAGACCTACGTCATTTTAACAAAGCTTAAAATTTGAGTATCAAAGCGGTCCGGTTTACCAGGTAGAAGGAACCAAATGCTTATAAAACCTTATCCACCTACGTTGAAGTATGATAATACTTTTAGAGTTTTCAGTATAACCCAGATAGCCGAGTGGTCTAAGGCGCTAGGTTCAAGTTCAAGCTCTGGATCTCGCAAGGGCGCATGGGTTCGAATCCCACACCTGGCAGTTCCTACTCATCAACTTCATTAGTAGACACCATTTGGATTCGATATTCCTGTCTGAAACCAGGTTAGGGCCGAACCTTAACCTACAGTTGCGGGATTTTAGAATTATAAAAATTGACAGTAGATATGCTAGGCGGGTTCTGGCGCAACCCCTATTTTGGGGTGGGTTTTGGCGAGTGAGTGAGGGGGTGGTTTTCGGGTGGGGGTAGGGATGTGGGGCGGTCATGGGGGTTCGTTGTGGGGGGGGGTCGGAATGGTGGCAGCCATGTTGTGTATGGGAGTGTGTGATTGAGAGTGGGAGGTGGGGAGAGCTGTGATAGGTCGTGGGCGTGGTGATAGCCGCCGGCCGTTATCCAATAGCCGAGCAGCATATTGAAATGGGGTGTCAACCAATATCCGTCAACGGCATTGGTCGGACGGAAGTGTCACGTGATCAGTGAATGGCGGCGGCCATTTTGAAAGTGGGAGGAGCCAGCGATGATGCGGCTATGACTCAACCGACAAGTCTTTGCAGGAATATTATCTACGTCAGCACTTCTTATCAGTTGTTTATTTAAGCGACCGGATATCGGCGGCATCCTTTGTTTACATTGAGATAAGATATCGGCGGCGGCATCCTTTGTGAAAGAGTTTGTTTACATTAACAAGATAAGAGGTATGCAGCTGCACGCTCGAACCGTGGGATTCATATTCAAAGTCGTATGATTACTATTCGTATTTGTATCTAAGCGGACTAAGGCACTGTCGGCGACATGGAAGCAGGACAGATAACTTTTAAACGTCACCAAATATACAGGGTGGATCGAAAGA